>JAUCBJ010001957.1:0-96297 GCA_032718475.1 Nemertoderma westbladi | reverse complement strand
GATGTGGTACCTTCTTTGTCATTCCATGGGTTGTATCGACTCCTTATTTGGTTAACATTGCGTTTGACCAAAATATCACCAACTTTAACCATGTATACTCGCGATCCAATCCTTTTTATTATTCGTCCCGGGAGCCACTTTACAATTATTTGCCCCCTACCCGGTCGACTATAGTTTTTTATCCAGACCGCTTCACCGATCTCGAATTTTCCACTTGTTTCGTCGCTTTTGTTACTCGTCACTGGATATTCCAATAACCGTTCTAACCGAGTCTTTGTAGGATATTGGAAAATTGATTCGTTCGGGGTTTTTCCTCTTGGTGTGTACAGTGAATTTCTATCCTGCATTAGGAAATTACTGATCTTATCTTGTATAGTATCGTTTTCGATACTGAACTTTTGTTTCTTCATCGAGTTCTTTATACTTTGCACGGTTCTTTCAGCAGCACCATTTGAAGTTGGTGAATAGAATGCGGAACTCCAATGAGTTATACCGTTGTCTGTAAAGAAACTTTCTATTTCTGTTGAAATGAACTGTGGTCCATTATCACTAAATATTATCGCCGGAATTCCTGTAAATGCAAACATATTTTTCATTTCTGTTATAATTGTAGAAGACTTTGCATTCTTTAATACTCTGGCATCTTTCCAACCAGAATACGTATCAACCATACCTAAAATCGTATGTTCTTCGAAATCTGCTAAATCTGTGTGAATTCGTTCAAATGCTGCCTTAGCTGTTGGTAATGACACATATTCTTGAGGTGGACTGTTGGCGAATTGTTGACATGGTGTACACTCTTTGATGAATAACTTTATATCATCTACTATACCAGGCCACCAACAGATGTCTGCTGCTTTTGTGAGCATTCTTCTTTCTCCGATGTGTGCGGAATGTAGTTCCTTCATTACATGTGCCTGTAAGCTGGATGGTATTATAATTCGATTGCCACGCATAATTATTCCTTCTTTGATTGTAAGTTCAAATTCAATAGCTTTGTAATGACGTAACTCAGGATTATTTGTTTGTATCTTTTCGCCATATTCGACTGTGCGTTTCAAATGACGTAATCCCGGATCAGCCTCAGTAGCATCTTGTAATCCTTGTTTGGTTAAAGGAATGTCTACTATATTTTGTTCCTGTTGTAAGTCCATAGCTCGAATGTCTATATCTGATTTATCCTTGTAAATATTATCTTTGGTCGCAGGTGTAAGTCTTGATAATGCATCAGCAATATTCTCTTCTGAACTAATAGCTGTAACTGTGTAGTTATGAGCTGCTAGCTCAACAGCCCAGTGTTGTAACCTTGAAACAGTCGTAGCAGGAAGCGCTTTTAATGGACCAAATATTCGTTTGAGTGGTCTGTTATCGGTAACGATTGTAAACTTATGACCGATTAAGAATTGCTGGAATTTTCTTGTACCAAACATTATAGCAAGTGCTTCCCTGTCGAGCTGGCTATATTTTCTCTGATGCGTATCAAGTGTAGCTGATGCAAAAGCAACTGGTGTGAATTCACTTTTCTCATTAATCTGCCCCAATATGGCAGATACAGCCTTTTCAGACGCATCGGTGATTAATTCCGTTTTCAACGATGGATTAAAGTGAACCAGTAGTGTACAATTCGATATGGCCTCCTTCACATTATTGTATGCATTGTTGGCTTCTTTTGACCATTCAAATGGTGTATCTTTCTGTAGTAATTTGTACAATGGGTTGGATATCTCCGCGTATTTGTGTACATACTTCCGTAAATAATTCATAAAACCCAATGCACTTTGTAATTCTTTCTTTGTGGATGGAGGTTTCATATCCCTGACTGCTTGTACCTTCTTTGGATCTGGCAAAAATCCTTTGCTTGTAATTATATGCCCACAGAATTCCACTTCTGACTTCACAAATGAACATTTCTTCATTCCTATAGTAAGTCCAGCTTCCCTAAGTGCTGTAAACACTGTCTGGAGATCCCGTAAGTGCTCTTCCATATTGTTAGAAGCTATTAGAAACTCGTCCATGTATGATACTGAAATGTATTTGCTCAATGTACAATGAACAACTTTAAGACATTTGGCTGCAGCTGGAGTGATTCCATATGGCAACCTTGTAGGTTTTAACAATCCTAATGGTGTCGCTAATGTAAGCAGCGCTTGGCTTTCTTTATCAATTGGCAATTGGTTGTAAGCTTGTGCCATATCCAACTTCGTAAAAATTGTCTTGCCCTGCAGTTTGGCGGACATTTCCTCTTGAGACATTAAAGGGAAATAATCTTCTATGAGGTACTGATTTACAGTGCTCTTATAGTCCCCACAGATTCTGACGGATCCATCGTTTTTAGGCATAATTACTAATGGTGTAGCCCAATCAATGTTTTCTCCCTCATCTGTATGTACTAGACGTCCTTCTTTTATGTCAATCTTTAATTGTTCTATGACTTTATCCTTGTATGCATGTGGGACTGATCTTGAATGAAGGAATTTGGGATTTGTGTTTGATGTTTTGATCCTAATTTGTAAAGGTTCTCCCTTATAACATCCCACACCAGTTAGAACCTCTGTAAATTCTTGTAACATGGTTTGTAACCGATATGGTAAATCTTTCGTGTCTAACTGAGTATTTTGGATTTTAATATCCTGTTGTAACAACTCGTCAATACTAGTTCCGCGGTGCACTAAATGTTGTAGCCAATATAGACCAAATAATGGTGAATTTTCGGTTTCACTCTCCTCTGCAATAATTAGCGGCATATTTTCTAACTTTGCCACATTTGTACCTGGGAATTCAACCACAACGTAAATGACTCCCTTGATCCTGGCAGTTCCTTTGCAGTATCCACGTAACTTTGAAGGACAATCATGTAATTGTATATCTTGGAACTGTTCAACGTATTTGTTGTATGGTAATATGCTATGCTTAGCGCCAGGATCGAATTCCATTTGTATTTTCTTATTATTTATAAGAATATCTAATTGAATCGAATTAACTTTGGGTAAAGTCACTGTATTAATCTCAACTTCATTGCCTAAATCCTGTAAAATATCTGTATGTTTCATGAATAAATCGTCATTGTGCTCTCCTTCATCTATGTCAACCATTCCAACTGAGCCTCTTTGACTGTTTGGCTTAAACTGATTAGATCCGGTTGCATTACGTTTTTTAAAACATGCCGTTTCAACATGTCCCTTAGCTTTGCAATATCGGCATATGATATGTTCTGGCATTCTGCATTCTGTAATTTTATGGCCTTGTTTTCCACAACGGTAGCAAGTAATCTGCCTACTTTGACTAACCTGCCGTGGTTGTGAAGTATATGAACTTGAACTACCTCTGCTAGTTCCTCCACGGTATCCTCCACGACCCCGGCTGTTTCCAAAACGACCACGATTGGAGGATCCTTGGTCTCTCTGACTTGTATTAACACGTTGTATCTCAATCTCTGATTTGTTTCTATCATACGCTATGTTGCGAGCTTCCTCAAAGCTAATTGCCGTATTTAGCGCTTCAGGGAATGTATCTTCCTGCTTTTGTATCAATTCGGTTGCAACATGATTATCTATTAAACCAGCAGTCAGCTGTTCTCGTAATTGGCCATCCAAATCTGTAAATTGACAATCCCTGGCAAGGTTACGCAATCTTTTTGCATAATCTGTAATGCTTTCCTCTTTTTGCTGTGTACACAGTCTGAATTTTCTCCTTGCTGCTTCCTTGGACTTGCCTTTGCGATAGTAAGTTGTAATGGTATCCAACAATGTATCAATTGAATCCTTTGCAATATCTGTTGGATATCGTAAATCATTCAGCAGATCTAATGTTGCTAAACCGCAGTTCGAAATGAATATATCTGTCTTGGCTTGTTCTTCTTCTAATGCTGTCATTGCTGTATTGTCCGGTTTCACCCAGTTTGTAGTTCTGAGAATCGTACGGAACATAACCAAGTATGTCTCCCACCGGTCTTTCTCAGGGTTAAAAGGAGCACAAACGTTACTGTATTTAACGCCTCTGTAAGCCATTGTAATTTGTTGGCTAACTGTATTATTGTTGTATTGCTGAAATTCTATTAGTAACTTGCTGAGGCTGACTGTAGCGTAGCCTGCAGACTGTCAACTGTATAGTATTGCACTGTATTGTACAACTGTAGCTGTACTACCGGTACTGTAGACTGTAGGTAGGTAGGAGTGTAGGCCTACCGGTTTCCGGTCCGGTTAGACGGTACAGTTCAATCTTTGCCGTTTCATCTTCCTGTCTTCTGTATTGAAGAACACCAACGCATTATAATTAAATGTACATAAGGTATAATTAAATTAATAATTGAGTTTATATTTATCGCAGCGCCAATTTGTTAGGCGACCGTGTAGTGGTCGGTAACAATGTTCAGTAGGCCACTGTCTGTACGTGACAGCAATGTAGGCCTGTCTGTCTGTGGTGTAAGAAACAAGATGTATGACATACGACAGTCTGTACTTCTATTCTGACAGTCTACTGTAATCATATTACACAGTAAGCTGCACGGTACAAAGGTGCTATATTATGTTAGGTCCTCATTCCTAGTATCCTAACAGTTCCAATCAATCTTACCATCCGCGCCTCTAACATCCACATCCCACTCGGCAACTCACATCGTATGACCCTTTACAGCAGTGAATTGCCAATATCATCCCCACTAAGACCTTGTGACATGAACTGTACATCCGCAATATCCCGGCACTTATTTTTTAATATAAATATTATATTGTAATTCACCTCACACGCCTTTGTGGCAGCTATTAACACGCAACTTGGACATAAGTCTCGCCCCACGTTTAGCTTCTTCGTCTATCACGGAGTATTCAACGACCATTTCCTCTCTGTTATTTTTGAATAATTTAGTTGATCCCAACATAGATCGACTACCATTCATACCATTGAACATATTCAATCCTTCAGAGGTGAGCCCATGGAGTACCAGATTTCCGGTGCTATATTTCACTTTGCAGTTTACTCCCATGAGATGAAATACCATGTTTTCAGTAAACCCCAGCTTACAGACGGGCTGAACCCAACCAAAACAATAAACGAATTAGTATTTATACAGGTTATAATAAGATAGTAATAAGCGCTATAAAACACTTATTAGGGAGATCAGGTATTTCTAAGTAAGCACATGCGCCTACTTCGATCCATTATTGGGTATAAGGGTTGAATGGGTTCGATTTATTCTAATTCAACCATAGAAAAATACTTTATCAGTTTATACCTGCCTGTTTGGGCTATAGAGGTCTAATCCAATTGTAAGTACAAAAATAAGCAAAGTCTCTGGCTCTGTCCGGTCTCCTATATTTTCTAAAATAATTCTCCGGGTGGGCTCTGGTTCACCTGGATTAAGAAAAGCAGGTCTGTTTCAACTCTAGAAAGGATAAGAGTAAAATGTATTGACATTAAACATTAACCAATAATTGGTATTTTTCCGAATAACACATTGTACTTACTGACATTAAACAATAATTGGTATTTTTCCTAATAACATATTTTACTTACTGACATTAAACAATAATTGGTATTTTTCCTAATAACATATTGTACTTACTGACATTAAACAATAATAATTGGTATTTTTCCGAATAACATATTGTACTTACTGACATTAACCAATAATTGGTATTTTTCCGAATAACATATTTTACTTACTGACATTAAACAATAATTGGTATTTTTCCTAATAACATATTTTACTTACTGACATTAAACAATAATTGGTATTTTTCCTAATAACATATTTTACTTACTGACATTAAACAATACTTGGTATTTTTCCTAATAACATATTTTACTTACTGACATTAAACAATAATTGGTATTTTTCCGAATAACATATTTTACTTACTGACATTAAACAATAATTGGTATTTTTCCGAATAACATATTGTACTTACTGACATTAAACAATAATTGGTATTTTTCCTAATAACATATTGTACTTACTGACATTAAACAATAATGGTATTTTTCCTAATAACATATTTTACTTACTGACATTAAACAATAATTGGTATTTTTCCGAATAACATATTGTACTTACTGACATTAAACAATAATTGGTATTTTTCCGAATAACATATTGTACTTACTGACATTAAACAATACTTGGTATTTTTCCGAATAACATATTGTACTAACTTACTGACATTAAACAATAATTGGTATTTTTCCGAATAACATATTGTACTTACTGACATTAAACAATAATTGGTATTTTTCCGAATAACATATTGTACTTACTGACATTAAACAATAATTGGTATTTTTCCGAATAACATATTGTACATACTGACATTAAACAATAATTGGTATTTTTCCGAATAACATATTGTACTTACTGACATTAAACAATAATTGGTATTTTTCCGAATAACATATTGTACTTACTGACATTAAACAATAATTGGTATTTTTCCGAATAACATATTGTACTTACTGACATTAAACAATACTTGGTATTTACTTAATACTTGGACAAAACTATTTCAATCCAAATAAACTCTTGTATGATAAATAACTGACACTATGAACAGTATACGTAGGTTTATTGATACGACAGCCCCATTCAATAAACCGAAGATGCGATGGCTGCCAGCGCGATACTCAGATACAAAGAAGCAACATTCCCTTTCGCTCCATCGAACGCTGGGTTGTTCCAATCAATCTTACCATCCGCACCTCTAACATCAACATCCCACTTGACAGCTCCGCAACTCTCGTCGTATGATCCTTTACAGCAGTGAACTTGACATTCTAGATAAAATTTGCCAATATCATCCTCACTAAGACCTTGTGACATGAACTCTACTTTCACAATATCCCGGCACTTATAGACATTTTTGTACACCTCACACGTCACCTCGCCTTTGTGGCAGAGTTCATAACGAGATTTGGTCATAATTTTCGCCCCATGATTAGCTTCGTCGTCTAACACGGAGTATTCAACGACCATTTCCTCTCCTCTGTTACCTTTGAATAATTTAGTAGATCCCACTATCATTTGATCGACTACTATACACGAATCGCAATTCGTCATCTCATAATCTGTGGGACTGAGAGAATTCATGTTTGATACAACGTTAAGGACTTCCATATTCTTGCTATTCGTTTCCAGGGTCACGGTGGACATACCAACTTTGCAGGAAACAGCGTTAGAAACGTAGATAAAAGTTGGACTGAGAAATAGAACCAGGAAAAATCCAACACTGGCCATTGTCTCCGAAATGTGAATGACAATACTGATTAATGCTAATGCAAAAATGGTTCAAAGATTTTCGCTCGCGTTTGCAGCAAATTTACTTAGAGATCACGTTTGGATTGAACTGGCAGTCAGGCAGTTCAGTTAATGTAGACCCACTTATACTGTATTTAAAATGTTGCACAATTTCAACACATTTTTATTTGCTCGCTTAAAGCCTACCAAAGTTTGCTGAATTCCAATTTAGCCTTATAACTTATAGGGTCTACTATTACTGTACAGTATACCTGTTACGTAGAATGGCACAACAAAGTACTGTATAACTCAAACTGTAACGTACACTTACAGTACTCTATACTGTATCACTGTACTACAGTAAATGTATGTACATTAGAATAGATTGGTATAATAATATGTTCAGCTTTATATAACTGATCATTGAAACTGAAAACTATTAAGTTTGGAATACTGCTGGTTTTCAAGGAAATCTGAATTACATCGAATTGTTAAATCGAATTCGAATTGGCATCACCCCATCCCTGTTATGGCAGTTAGCCAATCATATGGTAGACCTATCACTGCATTTTGTATCGATTTTCATTTTCGAATGAATTTCTCGCGAATTCAGCAAGCCTATTAGAAAAACAATACCGAAAGGTTTTCATCTTTCAATGTAATTGTATGTAATTTATTTTATGACGAATAATGAATTTCAACACCTGATAGGCCTACAATATGTTGTGTTTTATAGCGGTGATAGATAATATTGTGTAGCGAGCCACGAAAGTAAGCACGAAAGCACCACTATCGCAACCTTGTGTCTGCCTGTCGGTCTAATCTTTGAAAGCTTATTTCATAGGAACCTCGGCCCATGTGAAGAATACCAGATTTTCTGCCGTTATATTTCACTTTGCAGTTACCCCCATGCGAAAAATACCAGGTCTTCACACCAAAAACACAGGTTACAGCAGGGCTGACCCGAAGAATCTAACCAAAACAATATACGAATTACTATATGTACACGTTATAAGCCGTAAATAAGCACTAGTAAACACTTAATAAAGATAAATTAAAAAAAATAAAAAATTTTCATATATAAAATTCCAATAAAATGTCGACCGAAAAGTGAAATTTAAACTACAGTATAACTTAAAGTTGATCTCTGAAAAACGTTTACAAAGTTTACATAGAGAGATAAACCTCCACAGTTCGTCTGACGGCCGCTTGGCGGCTACATATCTAAATATTAAATGTCCTCCCATTTCGTAATTTTTAATCCTTTCCAGCTAAAACTTGGCAGATGTATTAGATTATCAGCGGGTCTTGTGGCTAATCCATCTACAGTTCTTCAGTCAATGCTGTGCTCTACCGTTGAGGACACCAAATCTCTGGATGGCACATTCACAAGAATGCTACGCCGGGTTCACTGTGTCAAGTGCAATGCACACATTTCCAACCAGGTGCTATATAACATTGGAGGTGTCGCATTTGTTCCCCCAAGCTTGACACTAGAACAAAGCCACCTCGGATTTGCAGGACATTGCTTTCGCCGTGAGGACCAGCCAGTGCATAATCTTGTACTTTGGCAGCCTCATGGAGTGAATAAGCATGGTGGACAGCCCATGACTTTCTTGAGACGCATCTTAAAGGACACTGGCCTTGAAGATGCGGATGATCTAGCAAATGTCATGGGTGATAGGGAGTTGTAGCGGCGCAATTTTGTCGATATATATATAATGCAGCTGTAATGCAACATATGATCGTAGTAGTTCTTTAGTCTGCTGCTAGAAGGCGAAATGTCAGATAGTGGAATACTTCTCTCATTTCGATATTAATGATCCGTTCAAGCTGATACATGTGAGCTATGTAGTAGTGTATGCAGCCTACTCTACTGGAACACTGGCAACGTCTTTGTGCGGACGCTAATCGGTCAGCTCTAGTATGCCGCCAGAGGGTGAAATGTCCGAAATGGGTAACCTTTTAACGTTTCCTTGATTTTAATCCTTTTAAATATATGTACTTTTCAAGGACGGATCCAAGAATTGGGTTCCTTATTGGACGGATCCAAGAATTGGCTGTCCTTATTGGACGGATCCAAGAATTGGGTTCCTTATTGGTCGGATCCTAGAATTGGGTTCCTTATTGGACGGATCCAAGAATTGGGTGTCCTTATTGGACGGATCCAAGAATTGGGTTCCTTATTGGTCGGATCCAAGAATTGGGTTCCTTATTGGACGGATCCAAGAAATGGGTTCCTTATTGGACGGATCCAAGAATTGGGTGTCCTTATTGGACGGATCCAAGAATTGGGTTCCTTATTGGTCGAATCCAAGAATTGGGTTCCTTATTGGACGGATCCAAGAATTGGGTTCCTTATTGGACGGATCCAAGAATTGGGTGTCCTTATTGGACGGATCCAAGAATTGGGTTTCTTTATTGGACGGATCCAAGAATTGGGTGTCCTTATTGGACGGATCCAAGAATTGGGTTCCTTATTGGTCGGATCCAAGAATTGGGTTCCTTATTGGACGGATCCAAGAATTGGGTTCCTTATTGGACGGATCCAAGAATTGGGTTCCTTATTGGACGGATCCAAGAATTGGGTGTCCTTATTGGTCGGATCCAAGAATTGGGTTCCTTATTGGACGGATCCAAGAATTGGGTTCCTTATTGGACGGATCAAAGAATTGGGTTCCTTATTGGACGGATCCAAGAATTGGGTTCCTTATTGGTCGGATCCAAGAATTGGGTGTCCTTTTTGGTCGGATCCAAGAATTGGGTTCCTTATTGGACGGATCCAAGAATTGGGTTCCTTATTGGTCGGATCCAAGAATTGGGTTCCTTATTGGTCGGATCCAAGAATTGGGTGTCCTTATTGGTCGGATCCAAGAATTGGGTTCCTTATTGGATGGATCCAAGAATTGGGTGTCCTTATTGGTCGGATCCAAGAATTGGGTGTCCTCATTGGTCGGATCCAAGAATTGGGTTCCTTATTGGACGGATCAAAGAATTGGGTTCCTTATTGGACGGATCCAAGATTGGGTTCCTTATTGGACGGATCCAAGAATTGGGTTCCTTATTGGTCGGATCCAAGAATTGGGTGTCCTTATTGGACGGATCCAAGAATTGGGTTCCTTATTGGACGGATCCAAGAATTGGGTTCCTTATTGGACGGATCCAAGAATTGGGTTCCTTATTGGACGGATCCAAGAATTGGGTTCCTTATTGCACGGATCCAAGAATTGGGTTCCTTATTGGACGGATCCAAGAATTGGGTTCCTTATTGGACGGATCCAAGAATTGGGTTCCTTATTGGACGGATCCAAGAATTGGCTGTCCTTATTGGACGGATCCAAGAATTGGGTTCCTTATTGGACGGATCCAAGAATTGGGTTCCTTATTGGACGGATCCAAGAATTGGGTTCCTTATTGCACGGATCCAAGAATTGGGTTCCTTATTGGACGGAACCAAGAATTGGGTTCCTTATTGGACGGATCCAAGAATTGGGTTCCTTATTGGACGGATCCAAGAATTGGGTTCCTTATTGGACGGATCCAAGAATTGGGTTCCTTATTGGACGGATCCAAGAATTGGGTTCCTTATTGGACGGATCCAAGAATTGGCTGTCCTTATTGGACGGATCCAAGAAATGGGTTCCTTATTGGTCGGATCCAAGAATTGGGTTCCTTATTGGACGGATCCAAGAATTGGGTTCCTTATTGGACGGATCCAAGAATTGGGAGGCTTTATTGGACGGATCCAAGAATTGGGTTCCTTATTGGACGGATCCAAGAATTGGGTTCCTTATTGGACGGATCCAAGAATTGGCTGTCCTTATTGGACGGATCCAAGAAATTGGTTCCTTATTGGTCGGATCCAAGAAATGGGTTCCTTATTGGACGGATCCAAGAATTGGGTTCCTTATTGGACGGATCCAAGAATTGGGTGTCCTTATTGGACGGATCCAAGAATTGGGTTTCTTTATTGGACGTATCCAAGAATTGGGTGTCCTTATTGGACGGATCCAAGAATTGGGTTCCTTATTGGTCGAATCCAAGAATTGGGTTCCTTATTGGACGGATCCAAGAATTGGGTGTCCTTATTGGACGGATCCAATAATTGGGTTCCTTATTGGACGGATCCAAGAATTGGGTGTCCTTATTGGACGGATCCAAGAATTGGGTGTCCTTATTGGACGGATCCAAGAATTGGGTGTCCTTATTGGACGGATCCAAGAATTGGGTGTCCTTATTGGACGGATCCAAGAATTGGGTGTCCTTATTGGATGGATCCAAGAATTGGGTGTCCTTATTGGACGGATCCAAGAATTGGGTGTCCTTATTGGACGGATCCAAGAATTGGGTGTCCTTATTGGACGGATCCAAGAATTGGGTTCCTTATTGGACGGATCCAAGAATTGGGTTCCTTATTGGACGGATCCAAGAATTGGGTTCCTTATTGGACGGATCCAAGAATTGGGTTCCTTATTGGACGGATCCAAGAATTGGGTGTCCTTATTGGTCGGATCCAAGAATTGGGTTCCTTATTGGACGGATCCAAGAATTGGGTTCCTTATTGGACGGATCCAAGAATTGGGTTCCTTATTGGACGGATCCAAGAATTGGGTTCCTTATTGGACGGATCCAAGAATTGGGTGTCCTTATTGGTCGGATCCAAGAATTGGGTTCCTTATTGGACGGATCCAAGAATTGGGTTCCTTATTGGACGGATCCAAGAATTGGGTTCCTTATTGGACGGATCCAAGAATTGGGTGTCCTTATTGGTCGGATCCAAGAATTGGGTTCCTTATTGGACGGATCCAAGAATTGGGTTCCTTATTGGACGTATCCAAGAATTGGGTTCCTTATTGGTCGGATCCAAGAATTGGGTTTCCTTATTGGTCGGATCCAAGAATTGGGTTCCTTATTGGACGGATCCAAGAATTGGGTTCCTTATTGGTCGGATCCAAGAATTGGGTTCCTTATTGGTCGGATCCAAGAATTGGGTGTCCTTATTGGTCGGATCCAAGAATTGGGTTCCTTATTGGATGGATCCAAGAATTGGGTTCCTTATTGGTCGGATCCAAGAATTGGGTGTCCTTATTGGTCGGATCCAAGAATTGGGTTCCTTATTGGACGGATCAAAGAATTGGGTTCCTTATTGGACGGATCCAAGATTGGGTTCCTTATTGGACGGATCCAAGAATTGGGTTCCTTATTGGTCGGATCCAAGAATTGGGTGTCCTTATTGGACGGATCCAAGAATTGGGTTCCTTATTGGACGGATCCAAGAATTGGGTTCCTTATTGGACGGATCCAAGAATTGGGTTCCTTATTGGACGAATCCAAGAATTGGGTTCCTTATTGCACGGATCCAAGAATTGGGTTCCTTATTGGACGGAACCAAGAATTGGGTTCCTTATTGGACGGATCCAAGAATTGGGTTCCTTATTGGACGGATCCAAGAATTGGGTTCCTTATTGGACGGATCCACGAATTGGGTTCCTTATTGGACGGATCCAAGAATTGGGTTCCTTATTGGACGGATCCAAGAATTGGGTTCCTTATTGGACGGATCCAAGAATTGGCTGTCCTTATTGGACGGATCCAAGAAATGGGTTCCTTATTGGTCGGATCCAAGAATTGGGTTCCTTATTGGACGGATCCAAGAATTGGGTTCCTTATTGGACGGATCCAAGAATTGGGTTCCTTATTGGTCGGATCCTAGAATTGGGTTCCTTATTGGACGGATCCAAGAATTGGGTTCCTTATTGGACGGATCCAAGAATTGGGTTCCTTATTGGTCGGATCCTAGAATTGGGTTCCTTATTGGACGGATCCAAGAATTGGGTGTCCTTATTGGACGGATCCAAGAATTGGGTGTCCTTATTGGTCGGATCCAAGAATTGGGTTCCTTATTGGACGGATCCAAGAATTGGGTTCCTTATTGGACGGATCCAAGAATTGGGTTCCTTATTGGACGGATCCAAGAATTGGGTGTCCTTATTGGACGGATCCAAGAATTGGGTGTCCTTATTGGACGGATCCAAGAATTGGGTGTCCTTATTGGACGGATCCAAGAATTGGGTTCCTTATTGGACGGATCCAAGAATTGGGTTCCTTATTGGACGGATCCAAGAATTGGGTGTCCTTATTGGACGGATCCAAGAATTGGGTTCCTTATTGGTCGAATCCAAGAATTGGGTTCCTTATTGGACGGATCCAAGAATTGGGTTCCTTATTGGACGGATCCAAGAATTGGGTTCCTTATTGGTCGAATCCAAGAATTGGGTTACTTATTGGACGGATCCAAGAATTGGGCTCCTTATTGGACGGATCCAAGAATTGGGTGTCCCTATTGGACGGATCCAAGAATTGGGTTCCTTATTGGACGGATCCAAGAATTGGGTGTCCTTATTGGACGGATCCAAGAATTGTGTGTCCTTATTGGACGGATCCAAGAATTGGGTGTCCTTATTGGACGGATCCAAGAATTGGGTGTCCTTATTGGACGGATCCAAGAATTGGGTTCCTTATTGGACGGATCCAAGAATTGGGTTCCTTATTGGACTGATCCAAGAATTGGGTTCCTTATTGGACGGATCCAAGAATTGGGTTCCTTATTGGTCGGATCCAAGAATTGGGTTCCTTATTGGACGGATCCAAGAATTGGGTTCCTTATTGGACGGATCCAAGAATTGGGTTCTTTATTGGACGGATCCAAGAATTGGGTGTCCTTATTGGACGGATCCAAGAATTGGGTTCCTTCTTGGACGGATCCAAGAATTGGGTGTCCTTATTGGACGGATCCAAGAATTGGGTTTCCTTATTGGACGGATCCAAGAATTGGGTGTCCTTATTGGACGGATCCAAGAATTGGGTGTCCTTATTGGACGGATCCAAGACTTGGGTGTCCTTATTGGACGGATCCAAGAATTGGGTTCCTTATTGGACGGATCCAAGAATTGGGTTCCTTATTGGACGGATCCAAGAATTGGGTTCCTTATTGGACGGATCCAAGAATTGGGTTCCTTATTGGACGGATCCAAGAATTGGGTTCCTTATTGGACGGATCCAAGAATTGGGTTCCTTATTGGACGGATCCAAGAATTGGGTGTCCTTATTGGACGGATCCAAGAATTGGGTTCCTTATTGGACGGATCCAAGAATTGGGTTCCTTATTGGACGGATCCAAGAATTGGGTTCCTTATTGGACGGATCCAAGAATTGGGTGTCCTTATTGGACGGATCCAAGAATTGGGTTTCTTATTGGTCGGATCCAAGAATTGGGTGTCCTTTATTGGACGGATCCAAGAATTGGGTTCCTTACTGGACGGATCGAAGAATTGGGTTCCTTATTGGACGGATCCAAGAATTGTGAGTCTTTATTGGACGGATCCAAGAATTTGGTTCCTTATTGGACGGATCCAAGAATTGGGTTCCTTACTGGACGGATCCAAGAATTGGGTTCCTTATTGGACGGATCCAAGAATTGGGAGTCTTTATTGGACGGATCCAAGAATTGGGTTCCTTATTGGACCGATCCAAGAATTGGGTGTCCTTATTGGACGGATCCAAAAATTAGGTTCCTTCTTGGACGGATCCAAGAATTGGGTGTCCTTATTGGACGGATCCAAGAATTGGGTGTCCTTATTGGACGGATCCAAGAATTGGGTGTCCTTATTGGACGGATCCAAGAATTGGGTGTCCTTATTGGACGGATCCAAGAATTGGGTGTCCTTATTGGACGGATCCAAGAATTGGGTGTCCTTATTGGACGGATCCAAGAATTGGGTGTCCTTATTGGACGGATCCAAGAATTGGGTGTCCTTATTGGACGGATCCAAGATTTGGGTGTCCTTATTGGACGGATCCAAGAATTGGGTGTCCTTATTGGACGGATCCAAGAATTGGGTGTCCTTATTGGACGGATCCAAGAATTGGGTGTCCTTATTGGACGGATCCAAGAATTGGGTGTCCTTATTGGACGGATCCAAGAATTGGGTGTCCTTATTGGTCGAATCCAAGAATTGGGTGTCCTTATTGGACGGATCCAAGAATTGCGTGTCCTTATTGGACGGATCCAAGAATTGGGTGTCCTTATTGGACGGATCCAAGAATTGGGTGTCCTTATTGGACGGATCCAAGAATTGGGTGTCCTTATTGGACGGATCCAAGAATTGCGTGTCCTTATTGGACGGATCCAAGAATTGGGTGTCCTTATTGGACGGATCCAAGAATTGCGTGTCCTTATTGGACGGATCCAAGAATTGGGTGTCCTTATTTCTCACACGTGTTTGTTGAAACTTTGATGAGGTTCATTATCGGACCTAGTTGTGTATGCAAGGTTCTGATTGCGAGGGGCCTGTTGGTTGCCTTTAAACAGTGAAATTAATTCTAGACTACCGATCATAATCGTAGAATTCACTCAATCAAAATTCTGTCGACACCCCATAGGGAGCATCTATTGGACATGCTTTCTGCAAAATTTCGCTTTATTTCGTTTAAAATTGAACTGAACTGGAATTGTTGTAATCTGTCTAGAAAGGTTAATTAAATTACGAAAAACTAAATTAATCAATCAAATAAAAATAATTAAAATATAAAAAATATTTGCCCCATTCCGCAAGCTGAAACTTCTCAGATATGTGATAGAACACATCCTGTGTCATTGTGGGGTCGGTCAATAATAATAATAATAAACAGTTATGAGTTCCATGATCCAGTCTGCCGGTAGAGGGCAAAATGTATGTAAGTGAAAACCTTCCCCAGTTTCTTGATCTTAATCTGTTTAAACTGAATCTTGGAATATATTTAAAGGTCAACCATGGCGTCGCCATGGCGATTTGGTAGTGCGAAATTAATTCCATACAAATAAATAAAATAATATTAGTACTGTACCACCTACCTTGCATAATTGGCATAAAGAAAGACCACTACAATTTTAATAATTGAATTCAACCCCGTTCTAACATCTAGGAATTTATCTTTATCTTTTGCCGAAACGCAACTTTTTGCCGAAACGCAACTTTTTTTGCCGAATTGCGACTTTTTGCCGAAACGCAACTTTTTTTTGCCGAATTGCGGTTTTTTTGCCGAATCGCGACTTTTTTTTGCCGAAACGCATCTTTTTTGCCAAAATGCAACTTTTTGCCGAATCGCGACTGTTGCCGAAACGCGATGTAACCATATCATTTAACATTGAGACGATATATGAATTCGCCGAGATGGGATTTGCTAGGAGCTTTCAACGTCCAATCAAAGTATAAGCAATAAATAATTAAAAAATCCCAGACACCAGTAGTGTAAGAAATATAAAATTACGGGGTTAGATTTCAGTTGATTTATTGATTAGAAAAATACCTTTAAGACAATGAAATAACGAGGATAATATATTATTTATCTTAGTTATTTATAGGTTATTGAAAATAAATAAAAACCATCAAAAATGTGAGTTTAAGGTATTTTCATTCAGTTTTGGTTTGAATGCAATAAAGTTGTAATCTTCGACGCGAGATGGATACTCTGACACAACGACACCTTACTTTCCACCGAACGCTGGGTCATTCCAACCAACCCCACTATCTTCGAAGCTGTGTAACTCGCAACCGCATACACGATAACGATTATATTAGCCACAAAAAATAAACTTGACTATCCTAAGAAGATATATGTGTCTGACTAGTAGCGTAAACCCCAAAATACTTAATAATAATATAGGCCTAGGCCTACTCAGAATAGTTATGCGAATTATGCGATGAATATTATCTAAGATAAATTGGAGATGCTTTCTCATTTTTTCCACTTCTGAACAAACCTATAACATTACACCATGAATATTATCGCCTAGAACACATTTTGAAATCTTTAATTTCTGCTGATTTTGTAGCTTTTTTTTTTTACAAAAGCTTCGCACTATACTGAGAACCACAGGTAGAACAGGGTTTTTCAGAAAAAATAGGAGGGAACTATAAAATCCAACATTGGACATTTCGTTTTTAACTAAGAGAATAAAACCTGATTACTTCTATGGAAGCGAATGCCGGCACCGTAAGGGAATGATTTACTGTGGTGTTTCAGTGGTGTTTGCGGTGTTTCACAGCGGTGTTTCAATGGCGTTTGCGGTATTTTACAGCGGTGTTTCAGCGCTGTTGTCGGTTCAGTTCGATTCAATCCCTTGACTAGATCGTGCGGATGAGGTTTCGTGTCGAACGCAGTGCTAATTGTAATGGCGTCGTCGTTGCGCAACCGGGTTGACGACGGATTCGTGACCCTCGACGTGGATACAACGAACCCCAAACCCGATCTGGGTACGGCCTGTATGACGACCTCCACCGGCAACGTTCGCCCATCTAAACGTTTTCCCAACCCCAGGCTATCCCTCCATCCGTACTTCTCCATTACTTTCCGCGCTATTCCTCTACTACAATACCCAAAGGATCCCCATTTATAATCCGATGACATAGATTTACAATGTTTCTTGCCATTATTAGTCTTCGTATAAAATGATGATGTACAAACTGTTTCATTCACTTGTTCTTCTCTCGGTTCTCCTGGCCACTTCTTCCGAGGTCGATTAAAATGTGACTGTTTCTCAGGACGGAAACATCCAGCATCTACAGTGGAACTCCTTAAACTGCCAGCCTCTCTTCGTATCTGTTCCAATTCGCGGAAATCGCTCCCTGCCATGGATTTATCACCCATCTCGTACCCACTCATATCTACATCCCAATCGTCTACAGTTTGTTCGTCGAAGTCACCCTCCCGCTCCCTCCAGTATTGGGCGTCTGTGTAGAACACCACACCGGGACCCCCCTTCTCCCAAACCACTTCCATATCTCCCTCGAACGTGCGCTCCTTGGTTCGTTCTTGCGTTGTGACGTCATTATGTAGACTTTCATGGCGATCCCATTCTTCGACATCTTCGTAACTTTCCGGCGGTGGAATTCTATTGAATATAATTTCATTTCGATAATGTGGCGTCAACCCAAGTTTTTTTATAAGATGACTGGGGAGTTTACAGTTCCTTATAAGTTTCTTAAGTTGACCCTCAGTTGTACCAATATTACCCTTAGGTCTCAATATGTCTGGAATGTCACTAAATTCAATCAGCCAATCTAGGTTAGAAACTATAGTCATTTTTTCCAAACGAATAACTTCAACAGATTTTCGCAGTTTAAATGGGAATTCTTTCAGTTTGCTCGTCGTGAATGTAACCGTAGGCAACGGTAACTCGGTACAAAACTCTCTAATCTTCGATCTAAGAGGATTTTCGTTGGACCATTGAATTCCGTTGTACTTCAAAACAAACTCCTTCAGATTACCAGTTCGTACCTTAGCAATCCCTACTTTAGTCCGGTCTTTGTGTTTGGTTTCCACCGTAACGTAGGATGCAGGTCGGCCGAGGTAATGGAAACAGACAATCCATCCCGAATGTATAGCTAGGTTGAAGAATCTACGGAGATGTATTGTATTGTAATATTTGGGGATATTCTCTATGGTTACATACCGGAAACTGTCCTTGCCTTGCGACATTTTGTCTTTAACTAAAATTGCAACAGATTACAACATTCAGACATTAACATACATACTGACATATCATATACAGATATATCAAACAGGTTTTGCAAACTTACGTTAACAAACGTACTTAAAGATAACAGAGCTTGGAGCTAGGACTAGAGCATAGAGCTGTAAAGATACCGGTACATTTTGGAGAGTTATGAGATTAATCTTACTTTTAAATTTGCCGCCAAAACTTTACAGCACTATGTTGTTGATTTACTGTATAATATTATGGATATTAAAATAAATGTTGCAAGCATACAACGGGAAACAGGATCCAAACTTTTCAGGATCTGTCCTCTTTTAATAGGCTCTCCATGGGAAATGTAAGCGGATTCAATTCCCTACATCACCCACCGAAAATGGGACCAGTGGCATTTTACCAAATATTTTCAATTTTTCCTAATTTGGCATGAAAATTTCATTTTTTTCATATAAATTTGAAATTTTGGGTTTGTCGAGCTAGATTTTCTTCCCAGACATGAAAATTTTGAAATGAAGTATATTTTCTGAGGTTTTCAGATATGCGAATCGAATGGTGACATTGAAAAAAGTTTTTGAGCACATCGGTTTTTGCCTATTTTGGCCGCTCTTGACCCACTGTGCATCGTTGTTTCTGTCCGCCAGCTTGTTCCGGGTCTTGTGAAATTCAACTTATTAAACGCTTATAAATATAATATATATAATTTACATAGTTTATAAGTAGAAACGGGATATTATTTTTCCGAAATGGTAAATGCGAAGTGGGCTAGTAAGGTGGGGTAAATCGGTCAATGGTATGAGTCTATTCCTCCCAAGTCCATATACCCATAAAATAGGGGGCGAATATGTAGAGGGGCGATCGTTGACTGTCGCCCATTAGCGTCACCCCCCCCCCCCCCTCCCGGCATCAGACTACTATTTTTGTTATCGGTATACTTAATTCAATTGTATTCTGTTGTCCATTGACATATTTATAATAAAGCCATCGACAAAGACCAAATGGTTCACATCGTATTTCACTTTCACTTTTTTTCTTTCTTCTTTTCTTTCACTATTTCACACTTCTTCCATTTCCACATTTCACTTTCACTAATTGACTAAACATGGGTGAGACGGGGGGGGGGGGGGGTAGTTTAGTCAACCCGGGGGTGAGGAATAAGCAATATGTCATATAAGCAAGAGTGGGCGTGAGCAATTAAACATTCTCGTCTCATCCAAATAAATTTGATTTTATTAATTTAATTCAGTAACTTGGTCAATAAGGCATGATAAATATTTACACGACATAAAGTATAATATCAATCATATGAAAAATAATTTAATATAAGGTTTATATCAGTTATATTAAAGTCCACAATCAGGGTAACTACCCGTTACAACTTGACTTTGTACCAAATTATAAAACATTCCACCTTGAAGCGAAACAAGTTCATTGTATGTGCCTAATTGGTGAATCCGGCCCTGGTGTAGAACTGCAATACACCCCGCGTTCCTTATAGTACTGAGTCTATGGGCAATCACAATAACAGTTCGACCAATCATAACTCGTTGTAGGGCTTCCTGAACCAATCGCTCGCTGGCTACATCCAACGCCGACGTGGCTTCGTCCAGAATCAACACCCGAGGGTCTTTTATAATCGCCCTCGCCAACGCTATTCGCTGCTTCTGTCCACCGCTCAACATAACTCCCCTCTCACCAACAACAGTATCGAAACCATCAGGGAACTCCCGTATAAACTCCAGAGCGTTCGCAAGTTCAGCGGCTTCCTCAACCTCCCCTACCGACTCAACCCGATCCGCCACCCCGTACAGTATATTATCTCGGATTGTCGCATCAAACAGAACTGGGTCCTGACTAACCACACCAATATGACCACGCAACCAACTGGGGTTTAACTCTCTAACATTGTAACCATCTACTGTAATATCCCCATTAGTGGGATCGTAGTATCTTAGCAACAACGAGCCTATAGTTGACTTTCCGCTGCCAGATTTTCCGACTATAGCTACAACATTCCCCGGGTTTATTGTTAAATCGATTCCTTTTAGGACTCCGAATTCTGGTCGGTTTGGGTATGAGAATTCCACGTCAGAGAATCGAATGGCGCCTAGATGGTTCTCCGCTGGGATGGTGAGACCAATATCAGTGGGTATGAGAGGTTGGCGCTGTAGCAGCTCGAATAAGCGCGAACTAGCGCCTAATCCGCGCTGTAAATGCGAGTAAAACGAACTCAACCCGTTGAAACTTATAGTAACGAAACCCGAGTAAAGAAGGAAGGCGGTTAAATCCCCCACAGATAATTGGGTGTCGGCCATTAGTAACCCGCCCTTATAGAATACAGCCAGCATTAAAAGATTACCGAATAAGCCGGTAACCATGTAGAATGTAGATTTTAATATAATTTCCTTTTGGTGAATATTAAATACGTTGTTTACGGATTTTCGGTAAACCTCGCTTTCGTAGTTCTCTTTACCGAAAGCGCGGACAGTTCGAATATTCGATAAACGCTCTTCGCAAACTCGATTCGCTTCGGCTAAATAATCCTGGACGTCTTTCGCTATGTTTCTCAGTCGCCGAGCGACAGTTACTAAGAAAACCGCAACGGGAGGAACGATAATTAACGTAGTCAAAGCCAACTGCGGCGATACGTAGAACATTAAGGAAACCCCGACTACAGACTGACAGAGCGATCGTAGCCCGTCCGAGACGTTCTCGGTTAATGTTTTACCGACGACGTCTGCGTCACTAGACAACCGGTTGATGAGTTCCCCGGTACTCGTTCTATCGAAGAATCCGATCTCTTGACGGATCGTCGCGTCGAACAACCGACTGCGCAGGTCCCGAATGATCCGCTGGCCGGCGCGTTGCATCAGATACAGACGGCCGAAGTTGGCCACGGCGCCAACCGCGAACACACAGAGCAGCATAGCGGCGGTGTTGGATAACTGGGTTAGCAGAAGCGAATGAGAGTCCGATTTATTGATTATATCTATTATTTTACCCATAAAGAACGGGACGCTAAGAGACACGCTAGATGATATGAGTAGAAAGGAAACCCCGATGCACATAGATGTTCTTTCCGGTTCCAGTAACCGAATAAGACGTTTCAGAGTTCCCTTTTGCGAAGTTTCGCGAGTATTTACATCATCGTTAGTTACCGGTAGCACCTTTGGTAGAAATTTTGCAGCTCCAATTAGTACGTTATTTTTTGAATGGCATTTTCTCCACGTCTGTTTTATTACGGTAGATATATTTTTTGGTTGGTTAAAGAAGCAACCTTGCCGGTGTGAGCGCCACATTGCGCCACTCGTTCGTCTGTGGCATAATAATTGGCCTCTTAAATTGATAATTAATCGCATCGCGTACGGTGAGTTTAATCCTCCTCGAGCTCGCGGTAGTTTAGGATACGATTGACGGTACCGGTAGCGTGGTATGGTAGGTTCCGCTTTCTTGTACGCCAGTAATATATTATTACAGTATTAGTGATTAGTACAAAGTACAAACACGAATATAAAATGCAACTTGCACCGTCAGTCAGACAATGACAAACTTCCAATAAAAAAAGGAATATAAAGTGTATAACATTCAAATTTCCCGCCCACCCACCCAACACCAATCAAAACCATTGGCATTTCCAAATTGTCATCATGTCCAAGACGCATTGACTATGTCATTACTTTCCACTCACTTACGTTACACACAGACATGTAGCAGATACTGAGATAGCAGCGAACATCAGTCCAACCTTGGCGTGGCGTTGTGGTTTATTTCGTTGTATTGCATTCACATCTCTCCGGATGTCGTGGGTTCGATCCCTGCATAGGGACCACGGTTGTTTCGTTTTGTCGCCAATAATGGTTTAATGTTAGGGCACATCTCAGCCTTTGAATCCTTAAATGGTAGCTACATGAAGGCGGGTAGCTCAGTTGGTTGAGCGCCGGGCCTGCAATAGAATGAATATTGCTTGTTAAAAAAAATTTTACTCAGTTTGGGAGTGTTATTAAAAATTAATTAGGAGCCCGCTTGACAGCGGGATACTTACTGTAAGAATCTCAGGGATACTTTCTGTAAAAATCTCAGGATACATTACACTGACTGACTGACTGACATACTGACTGATAATTATCTAGGTTAAGGCACTTCCTGCCTGGCGATTTTGATGAAATTTTGCAAGTACATTGCTTTGGTGGTTCATAATCGCGTTACAAAATTTCAGATCGATTCTATATTCGATATATTTAGTTTTTTGACATTGTTTTGTCGCGAAATTAAAAGCAATGGTAAAATAACAGCTGGTGTTCATGATGAAGTATGGCTTAATATGTTATACACAGTCATAGAAAAACGTGTTGGTTGCCAAGTTTTACTAGTAGGCTATAAGGAAAGGCAATGTTTACTCACACATAAGCTGTTGGTTTCTAATGTATTACCCCATAAGCTGATTGCTCTCCCAGTGCTTCCTAAGGGTATATCTACAATAAGGTTACTCACTCTGCTATGTTAGGGGGTGGATCAGGAGAATGAATTTTAGTTACACAAAGCAGTGTGTTGTGTCCTATTGCAGTCGATACTCACTGTGGATTGCAAAATGTTTTATAGTTGACCTACACTATAATACAGTAGTTGCATGTATTTAAGGAGCCCGCTCTGGCCTACCGCCTAAGGAGTACCTATATTACATATTCACATAGAATTCACTGGGAAGAGATATTCCGCTTGACGACGGGGTAATACCTATAGAAGGAAACTAAATTTGTTATTTGGCTCTATTCGTTGTTATTTATCTGGTTGTGCATCATGGGCATTTTTTATAAATATTCGGTAATCGCATCTTATATCTTGTAAACGTTCTTGATAATGAAATTATTTGCTTCATATTATATTTTTGTTAGTGGTAGCTAAGTTGCATTTTGTATTATGTGGGGCGAGCCACAAAGTCAGCTAGCCTCACGCCTTGCAGTTTAGACAATTTTAGTTTACTTACTGCTGACTGACATAGTTCTTTGTAATAGTCTTGGCTAGGATTTTTCCCCCGGGCTCCTTCCAGCCAGCTTGCTGGCTTTCTAGTTATACAGTATCGGTAATTCAAACCAATTTCTATAATTTAAAGGAAAAACAATTTCGCTCGTGAAATGTGGGGGTTGCAACATTCTTGATCAGTAACTAAGCTCGGTCACAAAGGAGTGATAAAGAGGAGGGGCTGGGTTCTACTTTGCGACGCAATCAAATTCGACGCAAATCGAGGTAAAATCGACGCAAATAATATCTGCCTATGAGGAGAAATTAAACAAATGTAACCTTTCTATTGAATTTCGTTTGTTGTTTTGGTTAGAAAAACAGTCACTGTAGCAGGCAGTTTTCCGCAACTGATATTTAACATTGCTGATTTTCCGATACGGGATTTCCGGCAATATCCTCGCTGCAATTCGAAGGATATTATTATAGAGGTTATTTTTCATATTGACCCCCACCTATGAAAAATTCCTGCTTATCTCCCTGGACCACTAAAATAAAGATAATAAAAATGTGCCGGTACCTAGATATAAAAAATACAACTGGAATCAAAATTGTCAACAATTGAACCGAATCATAAAAAAAGTAAAAATAAATTAAAAATAATAAAAGTAAATTTTCTTCGACCGTTAGGCCAGGGATTACGCACAAATATCGCCCCTTCAAAGCATTCGTCCCGAAACGAAAAGTGCCCTGGCCCATGCGAGGATTGAACACACGACCTACGAGAGATGGGATTTCAATGCAACCACTACACAAAGGTGGGACGTTGCTGTAGTGGAAAACGAATTCTCAATTATAGTACATAGGTTATAAACGGACATAATGATAAGCGCAGTAGATCCAATCCAGTAAAATACAAATAACAATCTTTAATTTCTGTTGCATTAAATACAACATTAATACAATCTTATCTTACAAATACGAACGATTCCGTATTCGTTAAGTAAGACCCCACAATCGTTATGAAGACCCCACAATCGTTATGTAAGACCCCACACCCACAATCGTTATGTAAGACCCCACAATCGTTATGCAAGACCCCACACCCACAATCGTTATGTAAGACCCCACTATGTAAGACCCCACAATCGTTATGCAAGACCCCACACCCACAATCGTTATGTAAGACCCCACAATCGTTATGTAAGACCCCACACCCACAATCGTTATTAAGACCCCAAAATCGTTATGTAAGACCCCACACCCAAATCGTTATGTAAGACCCCACACCCAAATCGTTATGTTAGACCCAACACCCACAATCGTTATGCAAGACCCCACACCCCACTATGTAAGATCCCAAAATCGTTATGTAAGACCCCACACCCACAATCGTTATGTAAGACCCCACAACCGTTATGTAAGACCCCACAATCGTTATGTAAGACCCCACAATTGTTATGTAAGACCCCACAATAGTTATGTAAGAACCCGCAATCGTTATGTAAGACCCCACAATCGTTATGTAAGACCCCACAATAGTTATGTAAGACCCCACAATCGTTATGTAAGACCCCACAATGGTTATGTAAGACCCCAAAATCGCTATGTAAGACCCTAAAAGAGTTTTGTTAAAATCAACGTTAAGGAATAACTTAAATATAATAATCACAAAGATAATGAGTCGTAATAACAACTCAAATATTAATTAATAACAAGGTAATATATTCATAAAATAATATTTATGTGTGAAATGATCTGATTATGACGATATTAATAAAAGAAACCATAAACCATACCGCAAACTAACTCCCACCATTTCCAGTTTAGACTGTCGTCATTGACAGCCTACTGGCCTCACTACAAAGCCTCCAAGGTCTACTAAACTAATACCATGTGAAGCACAGCAGTTTAAGAAGTAGTCTAAGTGAAATTTACATCACCGACGTAAAATTAATTGGTCTAAATTATAATAAAATTATTTTAATAAATTAATTTAACAAGTAAAAAGCCTTAATAAGGATATATACCTAAACAAAATAAACTGGATGAGAGATGAGAAGACCTCCAACTTGAGTTGACTATAACACAAACTGGAGAATAAAGGGTATGCAGAGTTTATCCTAGAAGGATAAAGCAAGAGTGCGACAAAGGTGAAATTACAAAAAAAATTACCTTCTGTTTTACTAAAATATTAAATTTCACTAATCAACTCTGCAGCATCTCTTTTATAAATGATAAT
Organism: Nemertoderma westbladi; assembly: GCA_032718475.1. NCBI lineage: Eukaryota > Metazoa > Xenacoelomorpha > Nemertodermatida > Nemertodermatidae > Nemertoderma > Nemertoderma westbladi. The sequence continues at coordinate 70,341 of JAUCBJ010001957.1, read as the reverse complement.
TATTTGCCAATGCCAGACTGTCTGTACCCCGCTGTACTTCACATGGAATAGAATGAAATAAAAATAAATCAATAAATATCGGTAATCAGAATATCGGATGACTTACATGGTTAAAATTAACCAGCAATTTAACATTGCATAATTATATAAATAAATAATTAATTTATATTGTTGGGCCGGTGTCATAAACATTCCTTTATCCTTTAGACCTACAGCAGAGTGATGAACCGTGGAATATTATACCAATAAAATATCTCATCAGTTTCATAACCACAATACCATACTAATCGATATTAGGGAGGGTGTCGCTCCCTCAGCCTTGAGCAATTTGAATAAAACGTGTTTCCATGTCAACAGCGAATGAGACCCTAGCAACCGCTATTATAAACACTCAATATCTAGAGCATTTACACCAAAATTATATCTATCGATAATAGCCAATCCAATGAACTCTGTCAATGAATATCTACATAGTGTCTATCTAGCAACGGTTGTCATGGTAACTGTGTCTGGGAACAAGTACAATGAACACACTATTTCTATGACAGAATACAGTAGAGAAGTTCCCTTATCAACGGTTGTCATAATAACTGTGTCCCGAATTCAAGTTCAATACGCGATATACTGAGGGAATATGTTGATACTGATATTGTATAAGATGGGGTTTGCTATAGCGTGAACCGAAGATTACTGCCCCTAGCAACGGTTACCAGGGTAACAGTGACCTGAGAATGTGCTCATCGAATTCGCAATCATTGGTTTAGTCAGGTTTGGGGTAAATCCTGTAACCATTGGGTTTAAACCATGGCAGCTGCAGATAAACACCCCGGTAACTATGGCATCGAATACGCATTCGAATACGTAAGGGAAAGGCATGGGCAGCCTTGATTAGGCTTTCCAGGATTTGGAAGTCACCGAGAATTAATCGGAAACTTAAGGTCCGATTATTTAGAGCAGCCATAGTTCCAGTACTCCTCTATGGGAGTCCATGCTGGGCTCTAACTGCCGAGGACACCAAATCTCTGGATGGCACATTCACAAGAATGCTACGCCGGGTTCATTGTGTCAAGTACAATGCACACATCTCCAACCAGACACTATATAACATTGGAGGTGTCTCATTGGTTCCCCCAAGCTTGACACTAGAACAAAGTCGCCTCCGCTTTGCAGGACATTGTTTTCGCCGTGAGGACCAGCCAGTGCATAATCTTGTACTTTGGCAGCCTCATGGAGTGAATAAGCATGGTGGACCGCCCATGACTTTCTTGAGACGCATCTTAAAGGACACTGGACTTGAAGATGCGGATGATCTAGCAAATGTCATGGGTGATAGGGAGTTGTGGCGGTGCAATTTTGTCGATAAGCCGGCACAGCATTCTTAAAAATGCAGCTGCAATGCAGCATGCCGATCCTAGTAGTAGTAGTAACCATGGCAACACGTTTTATGAGAAATGCTCAATGTTGTAGGGGCGACACCCTCCTAAATATTGTTTAGCACGGTCTAATGAGTACAAAACCGATGAAACATTTTATGGGCATAAAAAATCCCGGTTCGCCAAAATCTATGCTGTTTGCTGCCGGACGACTTACGTAAAATCACGGATTGTTTAATTTACTATAAACTGTAGCGGCAACGGCGTGGTAGACAAACCTCTAAACCATATCGCAACGACTTCCAGCGGTGTAAGAGAGTAAATAAAAGTCGAAAAAACCTTCACACTGACACTTTTTTTGTTGTTTTCTAATTAATCCAATTATTATCTATATTAAGTTTACTATTATACTGTATAAAATTTCAACAAATAATATTTCTTAAATATAATATACTGGTTAGTCAATGGATCCGGATATTATGTAATTATAATTACTAATTGACATTTATTTTTTGATTAGTTAATTATTTTTGCAATCTGAAATTGTATTTTGACATGGCCGCATAAGCGCATAATCAAATTACTTTATGAAATCCTGCTTTATTGTTTTTGGCACCAATTAAATATTGATACGGCTAATTTAATTTAGAAGACCTTGTTAATTAATTAATTACCTATGAAATAAAATCCACTGATTAGGTAAGTTTATTTCCACAGGGTGTTACTGAGGGTGTGTCCGCCACTGTAGTAGGTACTACCCGGAATGGGATCCACCCAGGGGACTCCGGTAAATCCCGAGGGATTGCCTGCCATTGGTTGTCCGGACGGGGGGACGGCCCCTATTGGCTGCTGGTGGGGGGGATGGGGGTAACGCACCATGTTGGCGGGATTATACGCGGGTTGGTTCATATTGATATGAGACCCGACAGACCCCATCGGTTGTCCGTATCGGATCGGTTGGGAACCCGGGACTCCCATCGGGAACTGGGGTTGCACCATCATCGGTTGGGCTCCGTACATCGGCATGGCAACGGGAGCGGGTTGGAGGGCGTGGCAATACATAGAAGTCGAGGACATAGCCGGAAGAGAACTAGTCGAGCCGTACAACGACATTATAGAATCCTTCGACTTCTTGGAAGCGTCGTCGGGTTCCCCCAGAAGCAGGTTATCATCCGCGCGAACTGCGGCCACTGGGTTCGGTTGCAACGGGGCCGGTTCGGGTTGCAACTGGAATGCCGACGACTGGGGCGTCAGCTGCGGCGTCGGACTCATTGTCAACCCGCCCAACAGCGTGAGATTAGTGGCGTGCGCGTTCGCCATCGTACCATCCATAAGATTCGCGTTTGGCTGGTCCAAATCGCTACCCAACCCCAGTAGATCGTGCTCTACACTACTAGCTACGCTATTAACAGTCTCTTGTCGCCCCTCGTCCTGTTTAGCGGCCCGGGTCGGTTTACTTCCAGTCGAAAGGTTCTGGCGCGTTGCGGGTTTGGTTAGTTTGGTATTCGCAGCGGCGATGGTTGGAATGACTGTGTCTGTTGGTTTCTTTGTGCGGGTTTGTTGACTGAAATTCGCTGCCCCAGACGGCTCGCTGTTAGTACTAGAAGAATCGAAACCTTTACTAACAATGTCAGCCATTAATTCTTTGTTGCAATAACATTTCTTTTCATATTTCTGACGAATGAAATATTCTAACGCTGAATCAGTTTGCGGTCGTCTGTAGTCCGATGGTAGATTCCCCTCATAAACCGCTTTCGCTTTTGAGTTGCCCCAGAGTTGCATCGCGTGAATTTGATCGACGGTCCACTGGTCTAGATTTACCGACTTCACGCGCGAGATGTGAACGCCTAAATTTCTGTGGATTCCGGCGCAACGGATGCAGACGAATATGCCGAGATTACACGAGGCCCATCGCGGTCCCTTGGCATCGCAATCGCAGCAGTATTTATTCTCATCCTCCTTCAGAAGGTCAGAAAGAACTGCCTGGAACTTCTCCTGTTGCTTCTTGGCTTTCTCACCACTGCGTGAAGCCATATTAATTATTTAAACTTCTAGTTATGACTGTCTGTCTAGAAATAAAGTACCGTATGTTTGGAATTTAGAAGTTGATATTACTTACAGTATTATTACAGTATAACAGTACCAGACTGCCAGAGTACTGGTACTGCCTGACTGCAGTACCGGTAATACAGTAATATACAGATATAGAATAGACTGATAGACCCTCCCCTAAACTGCTAAAGCCCTATATAAATATATTACTGTATTAGGCCTATATATTGTTATATCATATACTGATATATACCGGCTGACCGGTATTTTATTATTTAGGGCTAATTGCTACCAGTAAACTGCTGAATTGATAGCTGGATACTGGGATAGGCCAAAAGTTTGAAAAAAAAAGCAGGCTAGGTCTGTCACTGCAGCACTGTCAGACTGTCAGTCTGTCTGTCTGTCTGTAGCAGTGCAGCACTTTCAGTGACTTTAAGTTGTCATAAGGCCGAACGCGAACGCGAACAGCCAGACAGCCTAAGTTTAAATGTCAGTCTGTCAGTGTCAGACTGGATCCTGGATGTTGTCAGGTTGTTCGCAACGACAGCACGACGGCAGCGCAGCACGGGCAGACGGGTATCCGCGCATATATAAGCAGATAGGGCAGTAGGCAGGTAGGGTAATCGACCAAAAAATTCAAAAAACTGATGAACTGTCAGTCTGTGCACTACTACAGTAGGCAGGTAGGCTTACTACAGTACAGTATGCAGTACAGCTACTAGTATCGGCATTGTTCGCGCTTTTAGACCTTTAGCAGTTTAACCTGCCAAATTGGGATATCTTCTAGATAATAAATCGTCTTTAGCCTATGACGAGTATTTGATACACTACATTAGCCGAAGCCAGTCTATGCGCGACCATTCACCCGCTGGATATACCCGGGAGACTGGATTCGGAAGCCTAACCTTATTGCGGTGTAGGCCTACTGTATTATTCGACTGATCGTAATATATAATCTCTGACAAATATTATTCACTTTCGGGAAATATTAACAGTTCCTTTAGGACGTGGCGCTCTAGATATGTAAACAGAGTTATGACTTAAACTAGACACAACGGGATGGCTATGGATTCACGTATATAGCGCATTCTTTAGGAGATGCTTTGTTATCAGTCACAACCCTGCAAACATTTTGACGTTAATTTAACGTTAATTTACGTTAATATTCTACCATTCCAACGTTATTTTTTAACGTGCCCTTACGTTAAATTAACGTATTATTGGCCGGGGTTACTACGTTAAAAATATACTTAAATTTTACTCAAATCATACTAATTAACTCATGTCTGAAAATAACGTTAACAGCCGTATATTATGAACGTTATTTATGAACGTACCATTACGTTAAATTAACGTATTATTGGCCGGGGTTACTACGTTAAATAAATACGTTAAAAAAATACATCAATAATACGTTAAAAAAATACGTCACTAATACGTTATTTTTGATTCAAAAGAATAAAAAAGTTCACATTTGAGATTTACTTCATGGACCACAGCGGCAGTTACTTGGTGGACCTGCAAGGGACTGAGGGGGACCTAACCCTAACCTACACAGCCTACGCCTACGCCCCTACACCTACACCTTAGGAGTGGAACCTTCAATGCATTTAGGCAAAATAAATATCGGATTATTTCTGAGAAGAAATATGATGACTTTTGATCAATTGCTAAGAAATTTGTTTAGATTTATATAAAATACTATCACATACCTATTTGACCTCTACGTTAGATAAATCATTTGATTAAATTATTTAAATTTATTAGTTATCAAACAATTTAATTGATAATTTAAAATTTAATTATAGGAAATTAATAACTATTTAGAGTCTGACGTCATTTAACGTTAGACTTACGTTTTTTGCAGACGCTGGGGGTAGAATGAAACCAATTTATTGTTTGTATTAACTACTGTACACTGTATATCAAACCTCACCAATCATTTAACGATGGTAACGAACGGTGTTTATATTATTTAGCCACTCACACTGAATAAACGTAGTGCCGTTTTTATATAAATAATTGGCAGTCGAAAATGAACTTATTTAACAAATTTTGCCCGGAATAAAAAATAATTCAATACTAAATTTACAGTATATCAGTAATATAAATCGGCGTAACGTACTGTACTATTTATTGGCTAAATAAACTTCAATAAACAAAAATATGAGAAATAAACAAAACTACAGTATAAAAAAATAATACCAAAATTGAAAGAAATATTGAATATTGCATCGTTATAAATTCAATAATTTTGCACATCACAATAATATATTGAAGAACATGTAAACTAATTAATATTGCAGTTACAGTAGTTATATTATGGGAGTACAAAATAAAGACCCAAGACCCTACAAATGTAAGACCCCCCCTTCCCCGCCCTGGTACAAAAGTAAATCCCCCTGGTACAAAAGTAAGACCCCCTGGTACAAACGTAAGGCCCCCAGGTACAAACGTAAGACCCACCCCAGGTACAAAAGTAAGACCCCCTGGTACAAACGTAAGACCCCCAGGTACAAACGTAAGACCCTCCCCAGGTACAAAAGTAAGACCTCCCAGGTACAAAGGTATGACCCCTCCAGGTACAAAAGTAATACCCCCTTGGTACAAAAGTATGACCCCTCTAGGTACAAAAGTAAGCCCACCCCCCCCATGTACAAAAGTAAGACCCCCTGGTAGAAAGGTAAGACTCCCCTGGAACAAAAGTAAGACCTGCAGGTACAAAAGTAATACCACCCCCCCCCCCCCCTTAGGTACAAAAGTAGTGTAAGACCCCCAGGTACAAAAGTAAGTCCAAGTATGACCCCTCCAGGTACAAAAGTAAGACCCCGCCAAGTACAAAAGTAAGACACCCTGAAACAAAAGTAAGACCCCCTAGTACAAAAGTAAGACACCCCCCCCCCCCCAGGTAAAAAAAGTAAGACCACACCCCCCCCCCCCCCCCCCCCCAGGTACAAAAGTAAGACCACAAGGTACAACTTGAGTGATAGTTGCATGACACTGAATAATTACAACACTATATTCCAGTGGACCTGTTGCAATAAATATTAACGTGACTAAATTACATTACAATTTTCTAATACAAGAATGATTCTATTTAACCAATGTCAGACGTTTTAAATTAACATTAAAAATCGATGTTAAATTTCAACGTTTGTTTAATATTGGGTTTAGTGATTTATGTTCATGATTAAATTTAACCAATGTCTGACGTTTCAAAATAACGTTAAAAATTGATGTTAAAATTCAACGTCTGTTTAACGTTTGGGTTTAGTCATTTTTGTACATGATTAAATTTAACCAATGTCAGACGTTTCAAAATAACGTTAAAAATTGATGTTAAAATTCAACGTCTGTTTAACGTTTGGGTTTAGTCATTTTTGTACATGATTAAATTTAACCAATGTCAGACGTTTCAAAATAACGTTAAAAATCTATGTTAAAATTGAACGTCAGTTTAACGTTTGGGTTTAGTTGATTTTAGACATGTAGTTTTTAAACGATTATAAGACGTTAGAAAACGTTTGTTCTAAGTTATTTTTATAACTTTATTTTTCTAACCTAAAACAGACTAAAGTCTAACGTTAGATTAGCGTAATTAACGTAAAATGTTTGCAGGGAATCATACACAATACTGCACAATGCTGCACACCGATCTGCCGACCTTCACTAATTTTAGTCACATATAAAGAGAACAACAACCAATACATGTAGTGCCTATGAAATAGCATTAGATTCACTTCAAAAACCACTTTAATGTAAGTCGCAATCGTTATATGTAACCGGTCTCTCTTACCTTCAGTATATCAAGAAGATTGAGGGTTTTGTAATTATTTATCGGTATTCCAAATATAATAATATTCCATCAACTGATATAATGAATAACCGACAGTAAATAGCAGTACAATGTTAAGGTATGACTTGTTATGATATGTGATTTGGTATGGTATGAATTGTTAAGTAAGTAAGGTTTGTTTGATAACAGATATACGTTCTATAATTAAGCCTACTAATGTTGGGCTAAAGACTGAAAACACAGAGATTCCAAAGCCGGTCTTCTGGGCTCAGGACAAAATATAAACATTGACCCATAATGCATTGCGCGATTTCTCGGAGGTTTCTGTACAAAAAGCAGGAGAATCGCTCTGATTGGTTGACCGAACAAAGAAACACCAGAGAACAAGGAAAAGCTACACATGTACAGCTCAGCTGTTAGCTGTCGTCATAGTAACTACACTGTTTCCTCTTGAATTCCTCTTGGATTTCGCGTATTGCGACATAGAATTGCTAATTATGTCCGCTAAAGTACACATACAGAAGAAATGGCTTTTTATGTCCACTAAAACACCAGTACAGTAAGGATACGGCATTTTATGCCTGTTAAACCAACTACAGAGTACTTTACGGGGAAAATAACCGGCTAATTCCGCAAAAGCTTTTACAGGCATGCTGCATTGCAGCTGCATTTTTAAGAATGCTGTGCCGGCATTACAGTACAGCAGTAAAAGGCCTACCCTACACAGTCAACCAGTCAACAGTACAGCAGTGTCAAGTATCCTGGTATGATACTGCTGTACTGTCATATCAGCTGATCAGGAACGGAAGGAACCCCGCCAGCCCGCAGTACTGTCTGACTGTAGTACAGCTGTACAGTAGTACGGGGTACGCTTTGACGGTCTGCCGGTATGCGGTACGGTAATGATACAGACAGTCTGGTACAGCTGAGCTGCAGTTGCAAAAGTCTCCCTCCAGTCTGCCAGTCTCAGGTAGGCCAGGTCTAAATCTGCAGCACTACAATACAGCAGTACTGCAGTATGTCTATATCATGTCTATTCTGCTATATCCAACTGCTGAACTGTCCAATATCATATGTTCTTGCATATTATGTCGAAAAAATATCCAAAAAAGGCCCAAAAACCCCTAAATAAGAGCCATTTTCCTTAAATAAGAACCCACTTTTGGAGCTTATTTAAGGGTATGTTCCCTACTGAACTGTCCAATATCATATGCAGATATATGTTCCTAATGGAATACTAACAACTAAAATAGCATAAAACCAGAAAACATAGGGTTAAACTTTTACACGTATGTAAGTACGTATCCACGTATCTATACATTACATTGAGCGATTTGACATAAGCCTATACATACGCGTAGGCGAATACTGTTTCCTGATTGGTCCAGATAAGATAGGAGATCATTGTCAAGTCAACAGTCTGACAGTGTCTCTGTACCTGTAGGCCTATCATTACAGTACCACCGCGGTGTTTCCAGGTTTCGGATTTGTCTGTCAGGCAGTATGCTTGCTGTAGTCTGTCATATTTTCAGACCGTGTGTCATTGAGATATTGAATTTTATTTTTAGTGAGTTGTGCTAATCTAATAATTATTGTCATTAATCATAATAGGCCTACAGTAATGATACATGGTACGACTGCACAACTGCACGGCTAGCCAACCGGCAAGTGCTGCGTTTTCAAAGATCGTGTATATAGCTAAGGAGGGACGAAGTGGAACACTCATAAAGCTATATACGGCGCCAGGTGCGGTCAATGGTCCATCAAAGTATAAACGAGAATAATGATCTCCATATACTTGTTGGTAATTGGTAGGATTTCCAACCTTGAAATTCCATCCGTATTCTTGAAAGGCAAGATGTCCGATAGAGGTTCGTTGTACTTTAGTAATGCCGCTGGGTGTATTGGCATACATAGTGCGGAAGAAACCTCGGCCTTCTGCCCAGGGAGCAATCAGCTGAGTATCAACGAAAGGGTATGGAATGTTTTCCATGTTCCGAAAGTCGTTTTGGAGATCTCCATAAACAGCTGAGCCGATTTTAAGGATTCTTTCGTTAAACAACATCTCGAGCACGGGCTGGGGTAACATCGATCCATCGATACCCATGGCCGGTTTGCGCTCGGTGTCGGTGACGTAACGCTGCGCGAGTTCGAATTGTCCATGTCTGAGTTTCTTTTGTGTCTCAGTAAGAGTCTCAAAAGAATAATCAATCACATCGGAACACGCTCGAGTAAATATGTGGGTAGAACCAGCGAGTCCTCGTATGTGTATCATTCGCGTAGTTCCCAGTTCTCCAACCGGAACGCTACCTTCGTTATCGTAAGTGACAACTCCATACATCTCGATAACGTTAAGAGTCTCGTTCCACTCTTTAGTGGCGTTTTCGAGAGTCATTCCCACTGGATGCCACAAGGTAGCGCATTCGCTAGCATTAGGTAGATCTCTATACTTTAAGTATTGTGTAGTATATGTTTCCACATCTCCATATCGTTGTATTCTTTCCTCCTCGAATAACACGTAAAGATTCCAGTGTACTAATCGAGTTTTGATGAATCCATCAAGATTATACGGAGGTATTGTTTCTTTCTCTATTCTGGAAACATTATATGGTTTTCGAAATGAGTTTACTTTAACTAACTGATCCAGATGTTTCTGCAGTTGTTCGAGTTCGACAAGATCGAGAGGATTTATTAGTGGTAGAAACCTCAGACTATGTGTAGGATCTTCCGGTTTTACCATGTAATATTGTGTTAGATTGACGTAATAAGGGTGATCTTTGATCCCATAAAACGAGTCCGGTAAAGGTTTAGCGCGTATGTTAACATCGTGTACCATGCGACGGACAAGATCCGCTCTATTGTCCGGAGGTTCAACGAGTATACCATCGACACGAGCGGATTCGATGAGCGGACGTTGCAACATGGGAGCGTCAGAGATAAGATCTCGAGATCTTAGGTTGATATCAACCGGTTGAGGCTGTGCCGTGGTGAAGAGTTTGTCTCCGAAATGAGGAACCATCGAAGGATGGATAATGGTTTTAGAATAGAGATCTGTTATAAGGATTTGAGCTTCTGGCTGGGCTAAAGCTGCTTCTTCTCTCTCATCTAGTTCTATATGTCTCTCCTCGAGCTGATTTTCCTCCGCTTGTTGTTGTAAACACTCATCTAGGAACTCTTGTAAAGAGTAGGTTCGTCCACGTTCGATGTCCTCCTCGAGATTTTGTATTTCTCTATCGAACTGGGGTAAAGCTAATTCTTTCACCGCTTGGACTTGTTGCTGCAATTTACGTTTCTCCAAATAATCGTAAGTTCCCTTTCCGATTTTCTGCCGAATAGCGTCTAAAGCGTTTCGTACGACACTCTCTTCGACTTCCGTAACGGGTTGTATCGGGGTGAAGCCGGGACGGTTGTACGGGTTAAACGGCGATATTAGATGACCGCGTCCTAATCCGGCTAGGTAGGGTTGACGAATATCTAGCGAGCCCACTACCGGAGTGCCACCGATCAACTGTTCGGGTAACACTAGATCTTTGAACAGTGAGTACAGTTCGGGAGGATCCGTGATACTATTAGGATCAAGAGTCTGAGGTCTAACTGAGGAATGAGGAGGTCTGACTGAGTATTCCGGAACTCTGATCATTGGTTTATTCAAGGATCGTTTGAGCCGAGCGACCGTAGGTGATACGTCGAACAGGTTTCGCTCGAAACTCCCATAAGTATATCGTGTAAAACTGTGTTTAGCGCAACGTCTCCGCGGATGTTTATGTCTTTCCGTTTGCTGATTGGGTCTAGGGCATTCGTCGCAGTAATACCAAAGACGCACGTCCTGCAGGGGAAATGCGGGTGATCGTTCTCCAGTTTTACAATATTCCTCCATCTGTTCGAAGCTATCTGGGACGACAGGTAGCGGTCAATCGGCGGTAAGATACATCATAGTGAAATAGAGTCGTTTGAGTTCTATCATAGGATCATGATGTATACCTTGAGGATATCGAGTTTCGAGATTTTGTTGGCTGGCAATATTGAGATATGTCTCTCTCAGGAATTCCAGATAATCGTTGAAGTCGCTGCGTTTATCCGGCTCTTCAACGTCTTCCCTTTCGAGTCTGTTTCGAATAGAGTTCTCGTGTTCTATTCTCGGTTTATCGTTCCGACTCCGCTGGGTATGATATTTAAATAAAACCATTTCCCTTTCGGTGTCTACATCGTCCGTATCGTGTAAATCGATAGGATGGCCAGTAGTTAAGAAGTCCATATACGTACCATTACGATGCGTATAGCGAGCGGTGAACTTTCTATAATCCAATTCGCGCGTAAGTTGCTCCGGGGACATTGGCGGTTCGATATAACGACCATCATTCTCCGTAGTAGTTGGACCAGCGTCGCCGCGTATCAAGCTATCGACAAACGCTTGTAAAGGTAGAGTATATCGCTCCCTGATACCAAGATCATCTTCTATCAACTCAGTCATATCTGCTATATGAGTTTATCTATATTATAATGAGTTTATATTTTAGGCTAGCGGGCGTCGCTGCCTACCCCTCTTTGCCCCCGGACAGTGCAAGATCCTCAGCGCCGATGTACCGTCGTCGCTGTGCTTTCGCCAACGATGTAGCTACACAACGACAACGATAACCGGCACAAGTCACTCCACTGTCCGTCCCAAAGGCTTAGATGTACTTCAGGTTCTTTCGGCAGAGTAGGGCTACTTTCACAATTGCGACTCGCTACTGTAAACACACTTTAGCAGTAACATTCACCTATAAACGCACAAATTCAACACAACTGTCACAAACTGTACACATTCGGGCCATTTGTCCGTTAGTCAGTGCCTTCCAGAATGTCACTTTATTATTATGTATCCTTGGATACTAGCAGTGCGCTATTGATTCCCTATGCTATTCAATGGGGCAAGCTTTCTATTGTTCGTTTAACTCACTTCTAATTCTAGCGTGGTTGTTGCCATGGTGACATTATGGAAAGCTAGCGGTAGAATTAGGGTAATTCTCATGCATACAGATCTGGGATGCTATTTAATAGTAATTCTTTAATGGTCAATATCCTCTCTATACATGATTTTATGAATTTTATCGGCTATTGACTATATATTGGAGATTCTCGCACACTAATACACTTAATAGAGTGAATCTCCGCTCCCATGATCTATTAATTAAAGGAATTTTGGGAATGTTATAAATTGTATAAAAATGAAAATTTATTAAATTCATTAAAATATTAATTTAAATTTATTCCCGTAAATTTTATTATTTAATGTTAAATAGACACAATTTTATTCCAGAACATGTCTGGGGACTGGGATCCTTGATTCTAGGAAATTGGTCTTTTTAAGAATATCGGTAAGTGCTACGATATCTTAATAGACCAGAATTTTAAAGGATCTAAAATTTGACAGATTTTGTAAATATTAATAATTAATATTTAGGATAGGCACCAGTTTATTCCAGAACTTGTCTGGGGACGTTAACCACTGATTCTAGAATTTTGTCTTTCAAGTATATCAGTGGGTGCCACGATATCTTAATCGACTAGAATTGCAGATGGTCAAAGGGTTTAACAGATTTATTTTGCGTTATACGCTACTGTTAAAGGGACATCATGCTACTATATGTATTATTTAATATACGGTATGAGAGCAATATCGCACGAAGCAATGTCAGTGAGAAGAGGCAAGTCGTTTCCAAGGTCTACCCAGAGCTTGGTTTAGCCGAGACACGAGGATCTGAATTTTGCATTCCTAATACTCTACTTACCAATACTACTTGAATATAGTAGGAGCTTTATTGTACTTTAATAAGTACGGATATTTCATCTTATTGTAGTTACGTATTTGTAATGTAATACGGACAGTAAGGAAAAGGAAAAAGAAAAAGAATTATTTCTCGCCGTCGCACTAAATATATAATATATAAGTAATTAAATAATAAACACGAATATATATTGCACTAATCTACTAAATAATCGCTAAAATAATATTCTGCTAAATAAAATTAAAGAAAACGATTATAAGAAAATTACATAATAATACATACATAAATATAAAATGATAAGAATATAAAATAATATGGTCACACACCCACTCCATACGCTACTAAGCTGGGGAGTCCCTAGATGTTTGTTGGATTAGGGAGGTGGTCGTGGGAAGAGTATCTTGTCTTCCATAGTTTCCGGAGAGTTCTCTGTCTCTTTCCAGTAAACATAAACGACCAACTGGGCGATTGAGCTGCTGTGTCTCGAAGACAATTCCCAGTTTCTTGAAGTTACGTCGCATGACGACGAGTTCTACCGATCGCACCAAACCGTCATCCGAGATGTGAGTCTCGATGATACGACCTGTCTGCCACCGCTTACGTGGAAGATCTGAATCCACAATAAGGACCATGTCTCCAGCGCTGACGTTTTCTTGCTGCGCAAACCACTTCGTTCGAAGTTGTAGTGTGGGCAGATAGTGTTTTTCGAAATGGTCAGCGAAACAACGGGATAACAACTGCATGAGTTGCCAAGTTTGCCGGCAGTATTCGTCTCCGTCTGTGATTTCCGATTGTGGGAGCATGGCTACAGGTTTCTTCAGTAGGAAGTGCGCGGGTGTTAGTGCTTCCAGGGAATCGGGACTCGATGAGACTGGCATAAGCGGTCTCTCGTTGAGATAGGCGGCGATTTCCTCCATTAACGTCCGCAAAAGTTCGTCGGTGAGATACGCGCGGCACGGCACTATAAAGTGAAATGCGGTCTTCACGCTTCTAATTAATCTCTCCCAACTTCCTCCCCACCAAGGGGTGTCGGCGGCGTTAAAGGTCCAGCTAGACGCTGTTACCCTTAGCTGATCGTCCACCTGTCTTTGGTTCCAATCTTTGACGTAAGCTTTGATTTCATTGTTGGCACCAATGAAGTTTGTTCCCTTATCAGATCTTATCGTGTTACTAGTTCCAAAGCGAGCGATCTGTCGTCGTAAGCTTAATAGGAAGCTGTTGGTAGATAAATCGTTCACCATATCGAGATGGATAGCTCTACAAGTCATACAAACAAAGATGACACACCATCTCTTGACTATAGTCCTAGCACGATATACTTCAATAGGGCCAAATAAATCTACACCGGTATTAGTAAAGGGTGGTTCATAGAAGCTTACTCGTTCCCTAGGTAATTCTGCCTCTCGCTGTGTTAAAGGCCTACTGAATGCTTTCCTACAGGGTATGCAGTTCCTAAGAACTTGGTTCAGAGCTCTACGGGGTTTATAAAAATAATAGCGAGTTCGAATTTCGCTAAGAACTCGTTCTCTACCAGCATGATAAAGTTTGCTGTGAACATCTACAATCATCTTGACTTGTATTTCAAGATTTCTAATGAGTATGGGAAACTTAGTGTCAAAGGATAATGGAGCATTCGTTAATCTTCCGCCAACACGTATCAACCCATCTATCATTGTGCTAGAGAAACGATCCCTTAAGCGCATCTGTGGATTTCTCAACAACAGGAAATACTTATCGGAATCATCATAGCATTGCAGGAGTCTCAGCATCTGCTTGTTGGTTTCTTCATGCTCCTGATAACTGATCTTCTCCTTCAGAAACCTGTCGGATATCTTATATTTGGGAAGATCTTTAACAACATGGACCTGCACCGATGTCAGCAGAGCGGTATCACTATTGGTCTTCATCCCGGAGTAGTGATGGTGAAAACATCTTTTTAAATATGTAACGGCCTTACAGAGCCGATTCCAGGAACTGTAGTGATATATCGTTCTCTGCAGGAGAGGTGAGAGTCCTTGCGAGACGTCTGGTATTCCAGATTTCCAATCCTTCTCACGGATTTCCACAACAGACTTATTTATGGCTGTGGGCCTCTGATCCAAAGCGTCGTCTCCGGAAGTATGTAGTACAGACAGATCTACCATAGGTTTAAATAACTTCGATTTACTCGCCCGAGTTTTAGGTTTGACTTTCTCCGCTCCCTTGGCCTGTCTGATCTCTGCCGTAGTAAGATGAGGAGGCCATTCTTCTTCTTCTTTGTAGAGGAATTCGGGTCCACCTAACCAGTCTGGAGTATCTACCAGTTCTTGTGGAGTAGCTCCCCTGGAGGCGATGTCTGCTGGATTGATCGTTCCGGGGCAATGTCTCCATTGATCCATCTTTGTGCGACTAAGTATAATGGCTACTCTGTTGGTAACGAAGACACTGAACTGACAGACTTCATTGGTTATATACTCCAACACGAGTAAAGCATCGGTCCAATAGACAGTTTTCTCCAGTGGATAGTCGATCTGTTCTGTTACATTCCGGCCGATGGCTGTAGCGTATAGAGCCGCTTTTAACTCCTCTTGAGGAACTTTCAACTTGTTGTTTATCAATGCCTTAGAGGTAACCAAGGCGACTTTGATTCCATCCGGAGTTTCCACTCTTAGGTAGGCTACTATACCTATTCCCATATCGCTGGCGTCTCCAAACACATGGAGTTGATAGGAATAACATGACCAAAATATGAACGGGAAATTATAAAGTTCTCAATGGCTGGTAGAGAATCTTCCCATTTCATCCACTTCTTTAATAATTCTCCCTTAAGTGGATCGTCCCATGAGTGGTTTTCAAGCCACATTTGTTGTACTAAACTCCGAGCAATCAATATAACTGGGCTAATAAATCCCAATGGATCGAAATAAGTGCTCAGGATACTTAAACAAATCCATTTAGTCCGAACTGGATTATCTCGCTGTTTTAGCTGGAAAAACAGGATATCTCTCTCTGTGTCCCATTTCAAACCAAGTGTCTTGGTTTCTGGAAGATCATCTTTGATTAGATCTAGGTCTTTCGCTCCTCGATCTTCTACCGGGATCGACTCCAGAAACTCACGGGAGTTGCTGGTGAATTTAGTTAATCGAAATCCACCTCTTTTTAAGCACTCTACCGTTCCTTTAGCGACATCAATGGCTTCTTCGACTGATGGAAGGGACTTTAGATTGTCGTCCATGTATATATCCCGTTTGATGTTGTCAATCACCTCTTTAGAGAAGGCTTCTCGATTGTCATCCGCAGTGGTGCGCACCACTGAACAGGCGTTTGAAGGGCTTGAGATTATCCCAAAAGCCTGGATGGTCATCCAGTACTCCACCGGTTTCTGGTTGAGGTCTCCTTCAGGCCACCACAGAAATCGTAGGCTATCTCGATCCCTATCCAGCGCCTTGACTTGTAAGAACATGCCTTCTATATCAGAGGCAAAAGCGATTGAATATTGTCTTAATCTTAAGAGTATTCCCAACAAGGATTGGAGTAAGTTGGGTCCGGGTAACAATTCGGAATTAAGGGATTGGCCCATGTAGAGGGCGGAGCCGTCAAACACTACTCGTACCTCATGGGGTTTACCGGGTTTGGGAACGTAATGGTGAGTTAAATAATATGTTCTCTCAGTTATAGGTGTTTCTTCCGGTACTCGCTCCGCATATCCCTTGCTAATAAATTTCTTCAACTGCGTTTGATACATTTCTTTAGCTGAAGAATTTGCCGTAAGGCGTCGATGTAGTTGAGCAATTCTTTTCTCCGCCAAGGGTCTGTTGTTTATGAACTTTGGTTCTCGCTTTCGGAAAGGTAGACCGATTTCATATCTACCTTGATCTTTAAGAGAACGTGTAGTTGTCTCTTGGATCTGCTTGGCTCTTTCTTCTTCTACCGATAGGGCCTTATCGTAGGAATTGGGCTCTACAGCCTCTTGAGTAAAGAATCGTACGGCGTGTTCATCCCGAGTCTTGGCATTACAACGTTCAATGACGTCATTCAGTTCGTCGTTATAGTCGTCTCGTTCTGATGGACGAAGGAGCTGACATAAGTTCACTTGGTTTTGCCAAGTCTCGTTTACCTTAAGGAGATCAATGGTATTCTCCTCGTCGAAGAGTTGGTGGACATCGTCATTATCTGAGGAGTATGGTGTTCCCTCAGTTGGATCGTCTAACTCACTGCTCTCAACTTCCCATTCTCTTACTTGATATACCTGATCTTTCGGTAATCTTTCCATGAGAGTTCTACGGGAAGGGCCAGTAAAGTACCAACCCACTCTAGTTCTTCCCTCATAAGCTTGTAGTGGTTGCGGTTGAGCAGGCCGTTTCTCCAATGTCTCGAGCGCTTCATGCGCGTTTTGACCGATGAGTATTTGCACTCCAGGGTAATCGGTGGCGAATCTAGGTATTTCAAGCTGCGGGGTGAAATCGTCCTCATCCCAGTTATAAGGTTCCACTTGGCTGGTAGCGAAGTTCTTTATCGCCACCATCTTTACTGACCTTATACTATGTTCTCCTAGTTCATCCTGGGGGGTGGACAATGCACCTACATAATAATCCGCTAAATTACTGTAGATTTCCAAACCTGCATAATTCCTGACATGTTTAGCTTAGTTCGGAACTTGGGTTGTCCAGCAAAGATGTCTTCGGCTAGTTCTTTGTCGATGAATGTTCCTGTACTACCGGAGTCAAGAAGGGCGTTCACTATATAACTCCTTTTAGGTCCGTGGACCCTTAACTGTACTACAGGAAATTCTCGGATTCCTACATTGGAAGTTGGCGCTTTCCAAGATGGTTGTCGATCAGAAGTAGTTAGGGTGAGGTCGCTGTCTGTGTCTTTTTCATACGTAAGTGCTCGATACACTGCGGTATTTATCATGTAACAGGATTCATCTTCGTCGGAGAATTCATCCGTATAGAATCCTTCCATCTCAGAACTTTGGTCAGTGTCGTTCACATCACTGAATTGGACATGTAGTTCGGAATCACTTACCTGACTCGGACTGTTTCGTTCGAATTCTGTGTGCAACAAGATATGATGTTTCGCATCGCACTTTGCACACCTTGTGTCGGAGTAACAGGTTCGCCTTTGGTGTCCTTGTCTGAGGCAATTATAACACAACCGCTTATCCCACATGACTTCCCGTCTCTCCATTAATGATTTCTTTAGGAATTCATCACACATATTCAAACGGTGGGTCCCGTCACATAGCACACATTTCGGTTTGATGTTACTTACCTTATTTTGAATAACATTGTGCACACTCGTTCTTTCTTCGGGCTTTCTTACCTGAATTCTCTTAGGAGACGTAGGAGGAGTTTTTCTTACCTGTTCTCTCCTGTCATTGGTTCGAGACTTGAATTTACTTACCTGTTCTTTAGGCGTTTTATTGACATAATAAGATCTTTCAGTGTCTTTCCCGCTATCCTCTCCTTGAGAAGTCTGGCTTTCGCCGTCGTCGGTATAACACACTGGTGTTACTTTTCTCCTAGAAACGGGTTTCTCACTTACCTTGTTTTCCGGTGTCTTCTCTCTGGACTGCCTTAGGAGCTGTAATTTCACTTCTCCATCTAAGAATGACATGAGATCAGCCATGGTAGGGTCTCGTCGTTATTGTTCCATCATATATAACACTTTCTTATCCCAGCGTGTACCTACTCCACCCTTCGGTAAAGTAGAAGCCACGGCTCCAATAACCATAGAACTCTGATATTCATGAGACTTACCTAACCAATCTAATTGTCTACAGATCTCTTGAATCTCATCGGAAAACTCTATTATCCCGCTGCTAATGAACTTTCGGGGCGCTACTAATTTTGCATACAAATATTTAGCTATGTTATTCCTATTACCATACCTGATGTTTAGTGTATCCCAAACTTGTCTTAATCCGTCTGGATGTCCAATAAACTTTAACGCCATTAACTTGGGAGATCCTTCCAAGCACTCGATGAGGAATCTAAGTTTCTCTCCGTTAGATAGCACAGAGTTCTGTATGTTATCTTTATAATATTCATTAAAAGGTAACCATTTCATCTCATCTCCATTGAACTTGACTATCTCTCCCACCTTTACCGCTTGACGGGCTTCGGTTCTAGCCATTTGACGCATAAAACTTTCTTGGGCCATCGTGTTATTTAATATCGAGTTATCGGTATATAAATTTCTCGGATTATGATCAGGTCTATAGGGAATATCATTGTCAACAGGTTTATAATTACCCTTAATAGGGTTCACTATAGGAGTTTCTACTTCGCTAGCAGTATAGATACGTGTAGGCTCCACACCTTGCGCATGAGATACTTCAGACCTAACAGGTTGACACATTGTTACCGGGGGTGGTGGTATACCCTTTTGTGTATTTACTAATTTATCGCGTTCTAACGCGATACTTTGCTGCACTTCTTGCAACTCTAACCTACTTTCCCTTACTGTGCCCTTGAACTGCTTAACAGTCTCCTGCATCTGCCCGAGCAGGAGATCCATCCCCCGCCGTCTCTCATCCACCCACTCGACCGCCGAAGCGGGAGCCGCCAACGTTGTAGCGGGCGGACGAGGGACAACGGGCGACAAATCATTAATATTTCGCTCGGAGTCCAGGACATGAACTGTCTCATGGGCTGTTCTGCTGGGCACAGGTAGCTTAGTGCTGTGCAGAGGGAATTTAGAGGTAAGTTCTGGGAGTACAGGTGTCTCTATCACCAAAGGGGTGGCTTCGAGAACAGGCCTAATAATTTCAGGCTCATCTACTATAGTAGGGAGTCTTTCTATTTTAATTATTTGGTCTGTGGGTTCTGTACTACTAAGTCTGTGCTAGCTAGTTGCCTTCTAACAGTTGGGGGCAAATCAGGCAATTTCTGACGGTGGGACATTCTTCTACGTCTGCTTAGGCGAGATCGATTTCCTCCGCCTTCAGGATCGGTGGTATCGCCTTCCTCAGATGATGTATATCCCTGTCTTTTGGGAGTAGATCGACTCATCATCTGCATTTGACTAGCTGTTAACTGTTTATTTATGCAGTCTTGATTCTCTTGAAGATTTTCCAACTCTAGTTGGGTTGTTTCTTCAGATGCCCTCCGTTCTGCTTCTGCCACTGCCTCTGCCGCTGCCACTACCGCCTTTCTTTCCGCTTCGGCCGCTGCCACTGCCGCCTTTCTTTCCGCTTCTGCCACTGCTGCTGCCACTGCCGCTGTCTTTCTGTCTTCTATATGTTTTTTCTTTACTTGTTCTTCTTGGACTCTAGCGATGCGGAGGCGTTCATCAAATTTAGCTTGGTTCGCAGCTCTCATATCCGCATCGATTGCGTCCAACACAAGCTTGGCTCCTTCACTATTAGGGCTAAGTCCATCCAGCCGTCTCCTCAACTCTTCGTCACCTACAAAGCGTTGATAGTCTGACAGATAGATGTCAATAGCATCCCTCTTATGCGGTTTCTCTGCTGTCGCTTCACTTTCCACTTGGGAAAAGGTGGTGTCTGTTGATTCTCCAAGGGTTGAGCTAACTGAGATTTCCACAGGGCAGTTCTTTGAACTTGGAGACTCACCCACTGTAACCAAGTCTTTACGGCAACTTGCAACGACGTGTCTTGTCTTCTTTTCGAAGCCTCCTCAAAGGCCGATAGGATTAGTCTGATTCTTAGAATTCTTTCTCGAACTTGATAACGCTTGCGTCCTTCTGGGCTCCTCTCCGAGGCGCACCCACGAGGCGGACGCTGTCCCACCACCCTTGGGGCCAGTCTGACTCCGTTTTTATCAGACCAGGCCGGAGGGTAGCCCGATGCTTCCCGGGTTCAATTTTCAATCCCCCGATCACACCGGCACAGCTCATCGGTGTAGCCAGGTGGTCGGCTACTGTCAACTTACTGTGGCCTGACTGTACATTGAGCCAACTCAGAGAGTCAACCGGCGGGTGGACCAGTCGATAGCGATCGAGCATAAAGGTCGCCCTTGAGCCAAACCGACGGTCTTGTCCCAAGTGGGCTTGCGCTACCCAACATGGAATTTTGACACGTTTTCACCCGCCTCGCCGGCAGTATTGAGGGGAAGTCGGTTCCGCAAACAATACTGTCTAGCTTAAAGCTAAGAACAAGTCACCACTTACCAGTCACTGTACACGTGTACTCAATAGATGCTCACGAAATCAAGTACATAACGGTAAACACAAATCTGACGCATACCATGCACACACAGAGGACATAATCGGGAAAGACAAATCGGTGACAAAATCAGAGGGGACAAAATTGTATCGACTAATAAAAGAGCCGAGAGTACCTTATTTTGCCGTCAGGGCAAAATAACTTTGTGTGCACAAAATATGCTGGGGCGCAGTAAAGATATGGTCCTACTAATAACCAGCGGCGACTGAACCAACCGGCAAGGTTTCCCATACTCACTCGCAGTGGCCATACATACACTCACGTATACCACGTACCCACAGCAACAGAAAGCTCAAGCAAACTGCCACTGATCGTCCACACACAAACCACAGATTCCAGAGTATCATTCACTCGTGTAATCGTTTTATTTCGAAATATTTAAAATGCTTTCAGTTATTTTTAAGATAGAATATAATATAAATACACAATAATTGATACAATACATATAATATACACAAAACAATTATAATATATCTTTTACTCTATATCCAATCGTTTACACCAATAATCTACATAAAAACCCCTTTCCTCACCACCCCTCTCCTATACATATTCTCTCATCCAAATCATCACAGCTGGATAACTTCTCACTACATACACACTCGTTTACAAACCAATTATTAAATCACTTTATACTAATCATATACTCTACTCACTGTAACCATTATAGTGATCATGACTATAACCTATACAACAAATTATTACATCCCCCTCTGATAGAACCCCGTCTATCATATTTATTACATCCCCCTCAGTAACATCATCAATAACGTTTTGGATTTCCATACAGATCAACAGGACGTCTCACACGTGTAGATCGTCGTGGTATTACTGCATCTTCATTTTCGTCATTATCAGTATTTTGGTTGCTGTTATCGCTTTGATCAAACTCTCCACATTCAAATTCTAAGAAATCATCGCTGTCATCGGATTTTATTATATTATCATCCTCTTTAATCTTTGCTTTTTCCAAACGGTCATCAATATTTACTTCTACTGCGTGTTTTATTATATCAATGTTTACAAATTTGTCTTTGATCTCCTTATTGGTATTAGATATTCGTACTGTTGTTGAGTTTATAATATCAGTCACTGTCCATCCCTTTGTCCATTGTGTCATGTGTTTAGGCGACCTATCTTCACGTAATAAATACACCAAATCTCCAGTGGCAAAGATTTGTGGTGTTGAAATGTCTATTCCATCTAATTTTGACATACACTCTTCCAGAGTATCAACTAAAGAAGGATTTAGACCTTGGGACCATGATGACCCAGATTTCTTATCGATATTTCTAGAACAACAATCCCAACCACACATCGCTTTTGTAGGACTCATGGCAGTTGTAGTCGTAGGTCTGTGACGATAGAAATATAACAATTGATCCAATTCTACAGCCCAATCTGTACTTCGTTCTAACGTTTTTCGTACCAATGTTAAAAATGATCTGTTAAAACGTTCTACTGCTCCCTGACTTCTTGGATGTCTCACTGCTCCGCGTCTAACAATAATATTAAAAGAGTTATATAATGCTTTCGACATGGAATTCCATAACTCAGTACCAGAATCGCAACGTATCACCTCGGGGGGACCCCATCGTCGGCATATCTTCAGCAACTTGGACACAACAGTCTCTTTAGTATAATCTTTCAAAAGTTCTACTTCAACATACTTTGTTAATACATCAAACATAGCCAGTAACCCTACAAAGTGTATATCACCAGTTATTTTCATGGTATCAATCTGAACCACTTGCCATGGACGATCAGGTATTACCATTTGGGTTGTTGGGTTAATATCGTCTGGTTTTTTAGGATCGGATAATGAACACCTTTCACAACTTTTAACGAATTTCTGACATTGCGACATCATATTGGGGAAATAACCTTGCCGCCTGATTATTTCTCTTGTAGTTTCACTGCATGGATGACCATAAGAATCGTGGACATTCTTAATAGCTTCGTTGACTAAACTACTTGGAATTACTGGAACATTTAATAAATCGTTTGGAGGAACTTTCACTTTGCGAACTAACATTCCGCTATACACCATTAACTGAGATCTAACATTTTTGTATGAGTTTGTTGTTTTTGAGATATGTGAAGGATCACTTAGCATTATGTTTATATCTTTGTCTTGAATTTGATCTCTTCTTATATGCTCTAATTTAATTCCACAATATAGTTCTTTATCGTTATGGTACATTACAGCACCGATTCCCGAACACTTATCCGTATTACATGTCTCGATTTCAGGTTGATTTACCGTGGCAGACTCTTTCCAACCTCTGGGTAGTCTCGTTAGTTTATCAGACAAGTTTTGTTCAGATTTCACCCACTTTACCTCAACATCTAAACCATATAACTGTACTAACTCTAGCAACAGTTCTAAACGACGTTTTACCAAATTCATATACATTCCCCCGACATGAATTCGATGTATATTTTTCAGAGTTGCTTCAACCCACCTGCACACAATTTGTGAATCTGAACATAATGTGAATCGTTTAATATTCCACTCTATTGCGAGATTGATTCCATCGACCACGCTATTTAATTCCACCACATTGATATGAGCTTTTGATTCATTTTTCTTTCGTAGCCAAGCAGCATCCTCAATTATTCTACCATCGACTTCTAGAAGAACTCCTCTAGCAATGTCACTAGCATCACACCACATCACACAATTTCCATTAAGAGTATTTACATTCCATACTCCACATACTGGATCGTTATTACATATGCTCTCCCATGTAACTTTCACCAATTTTAATATCCATGAGTCAACTGGACTATCCCAATCTCCTATACATTGTCGTTTCAACCAACTGCAGGCTAATCGTAACCAACTGCATACGGGATATAGGCCAGTTACCTTACCAGTCCATGAATGTAGACCTCTTCGAGTCATGCTAAATAAATCTGGTATAAGATCACCTTTGTTACGTCGCTTCCAACACAACTCAGAATTTGCTTCGAATACATGTAAGCCCAAAACGTCATTTTCTTTGATACTTGTAGGGGGTTTTGTGGGTAAACCGTAATTGTTCAAAGCAATTTCCACTGAACTTGCAGATACCAAATTCTCATCACAATAGACATCATCCACATAGAAATCTACTGCATTTTCGGGAAATTTGCTAACACTAAAGATGAACTCAATCACAGTTTCTAAAACTTTTCTTGCAATCTCTAATCCAAACCCCATTCGTGTCATTTTATATAAATAGTATCTTTGTATAAAAGTGCTTGATATTTCAACAAATGTGGAGCAACTCTTATCTGTAAATATGCTTTTTTAATATCTATAATCGTACTATTTGATGAACGCTGTCGCCAGTTTCGCAATTTATTATTACATATTCCCATTTGTTGTCCTGGAAAACTCACCAAGCAACTATTCAACATTGAGTAATCTAATACAGGTCTCACAGGAGTTGTGATCTTGTGTTCCTGGACCACAGGCATTAACGGTAACACACATTCAATTTCACCGTGTTCAATCGGGTCATATTCTACAATAAACCCATTTGTCAACCAAACTTGAATTTCATTCTCAAACATGGTGTTATGTGAATCTGATAACTTTATATTGTAATCACCAATACCACTGCCAACTTTATGAATTGGGGGCTTATTATTCTTCCACACCCAATTTACGGTCCACAACTTTGATAAACTATCAAACTTTACTACGAAATCACTTTCAGTGATGGTGATATCACCGTTATCATGATAAAAGAAACTTGCGGTATTTGAATTTAGCTCATTATTGTCTCCACTAGAATTTGTACTATCTGACTTAACTTTATCATTATCACTATTTGATGTCAGTGCACCACAATAATTTGGACGTAAATTATTTGATCCACATCCTAAAAATTCAATTGACGAAACAGATATACAATCAGATGAATGTATCTTCACACCACCCAAACACACAATTGCATCGATTCCCAATAAAACATCAACATCAAATATATCACATCCGTTTACTACCCATGCATCAAAACAAAACCCTCCAACAATACCAGGTAAATTATGCAAATAAATTGAAATCTTCCCTACAGTATAAATTTTGGTACCGTTTAACATCATAAAAGTCTCTGAACAATTGGCATTAGAAAATATAAATTCAGATTTACCATACAGAAAACCTGATGATACAATAGTCTTTGAACAATAAGAGTCAACACCTACTCTACAAATATACTTAGCTGATCCGTCTGTTGATGAAATATTCGCCGAACATCTTGGCAACAAATCGCGGGAGGAAGTTAAAGCGGCGACCCCTACAACCCCCCATTCGCGTTTCCCGATTCCTTAGTGCCGCAATTTCTCGCAATATGGCCATAACCAGAGCAGCGGTAACATTTGACAGTTTTTCTCTCTGAGGGACATTGTGACGAAATATGTCCCGGTTTCCCACAATTGTAACAGATAAACGACGCTGTAGCTCTGTTACTACGATCACCATCATTATGTGGGTGCTGATAAGGACGGCGGCGTTCCCCAACAGCACCGATAATTCCTATACCGTCATCGCACTTTCGATCTGCGATGATACGTCTCGCTTTCGTCACTAATTCTTCTAAACTCATCAATTCACTTTCAACCGCATTCATTGTAACTAGTTTACTACTGAGGTCATTGGGTAATCCGCTAACAAATTGACTTTTTATTATTGGTTGAATACGCTCAATGTCCGATGGTTTGATTCCAGTTAGCAAAATTAACCGTTTCAAGTCCGACAGGTACACTTCAACAGCTTCATCCGGAGACCACATACGTTTCGTAAAAGCTTTATATGCTTGTGTTGGTGTCAACGAAAATGCGGTGGTCAACGTGCTTACGATACTATCTATATTTCCTTTGGCTTCATCTGATAATTGGTCATACACCGTGAATGCTGACCCCTCCAACAACAATGGCAGGTGATTTTCCAACTGTTCCCATTTCTGAGTTTTCGCGACTAATAGAAATTTCTTCATCCATTCGTTAAAATTAACAGTTTTGTCATCACCACTAAACGGACGTATGATTTGATTTAACTTTAATGACATAATTGCGGTGATAGCTTGTAATCGTTTTATTTCGAAATATTTAAAATGCTTTCAGTTATTTTTAAGATAGAATATAATATAAATACACAATAATTGATACAATACATATAATATACACAAAACAATTATAATATATCTTTTACTCTATCTATATCCAATCGTTTACACCAATAATCTACATAAAAACCCCTTTCCTCACCACCCCTCTCCTATACATATTCTCTCATCCAAATCATCACAGCTGGATAACTTCTCACTACATACACACTCGTTTACAAACCAATTATTAAATCACTTTATACTAATCATATACTCTACTCACTGTAACCATTATAGTGATCATGACTATAACCTATACAACAAATTATTACAACACCAACCCCTCCTTGCAGCCGATATTCCGGGTGCCACCTCCATTCCAATAGTAGTACCAACAGAATCATCAGAAACCTGTCCATTCCGATGTAACACCTCCATTCCAATAGTGCTACCCTGGGAAAAGACACGTTTTGGCAACCGATCGGAGACAGTAAAAAGTCTGGTCAACTCATACATACCAAACATAGACCTACCACATAGACCACATAAACCACAGATCACACTAAGCCACCACCCCTACTGTGTACAGGACTGGCAGTACGGCAACAGGCCGACTAGACGGTACCACGGCACCATGTTGATTCATGGTTCGCTAGACACGAGGGCCTTCAGTAACTCCCTTGCACTATAGGAGAGATTTAACGTGCCCCCAGACCCTCACGAGTCCGCCGCCGCCTGTTGCTGCCACCCTATAGAGACCTCACCTCCTTGGGTAGCAGCTCTCCCTGCTCTTGAGGTCCTTGTGGTTGTCTAAACAATTGTTCCTCTAATCGCTCCATGGAGCTGAAGAATCCCTGTACGTATCCGGCTGCTGACCTCTTCCACACAGTTGGATCGCTGGTTTCCTTTGTCACTCCCATCCTGTGTATGTCTTCCCAGGCAGCTTCCGATAAGTCAAACGGGAGTCCGGGTCCGGGGAAGTTCCATTGCGACTCGACAATAGACTTCAGTTCTTCCCTTGTATATCCCGCATAACTATCCTTGGTCGATCGCTTACTTCTCGCCCAATCAATCTGGTGTTCCTCCACCGCAATCAATACCCTAGTGAGTACGGCTGCAGGAAGGATGAGAAGGGGATCCGAATAAACCGCATCTGCCATCTTTGCTCCGCACTCGGGTGTCAGCTCTACAGTATCCGCACTACTGGAGCTGTCGGGCCGCTGAGAAATAAGTTCTCGGCTCGCGGGTATTTGCTGTTCCGCTGCTTCTTGGTCCTGCTTGACCTGAGCTCGAGTGCCTATGATAGACCTACGATGTTGGACTAGGCTAGGGTCTGATATTACTACTGGGGGAATGATCTTTCTTACAGTAGGAGGTGAGTTGAACTTCGGTCTCACACGTTCCACACTCCTGTCTGGGTCACAGATGGTCGTATCTAGGAGACTGTCTGACAGGTTTTGCTTTGTGTCAGACATGTTTGTTTGTACAGTTGAATGCCTACTGCTATATTACAGTTAAAGCAAGTCTAGTAATTCAGTATCGCTGTTAGCTTAGTAATTGATTACCGATACTGCTACTCAGTGTAGCGTGATATATATATAATATATTAGAATACCGGTATGCCTATAGTATATATATAAGTATTATTACAGACTAGGTTTGTCACAGAATACCGGTATATAATTTCAGCACAAATATATATAAATATATAATAGGCCTATCGTGAATACCAGTATACAGCTTACACTTATAATGTATATATATAAGTATAATTACAGACTAGAATTAATTACAGAATACCGGTATATAATTTAGCCTAAATTTATAGAAATAAATAATAAGCCTATCGTGAATACCGGTATGTCAATTATTTTAAATAATTGAATTTCTGAATTTTTAGGGGTTACTTGGTTACTTTACTTACTTTATTACCGTTATTTGAGCAGTAGTCCAACTGATATTGAGACCTAATTGTTGTATGGCAGGCCTACTATTTATAAATCGTTTGAGTTGATTTATAATATATATACCCGTTTAATGGGTTTTTGTCAATATTTAAAATAAATGTTATTATTTCTGGGGGGAGTCACTACACAGAAGCTGTGCGCTCTCAGTGAAGTGCTACTTGTTGGACACTAAAACAAATAATTCTAATTTACCTAAGTTACTTAATACTACAAATTACGTACAATTCGGTGTGAGATTACAATCTCTAAATAAACACAAAAAATTACAAGTACGAAATTTTAGGGTAATTTTACA
Source organism: Nemertoderma westbladi (assembly GCA_032718475.1). Classification (NCBI taxonomy): domain Eukaryota; kingdom Metazoa; phylum Xenacoelomorpha; order Nemertodermatida; family Nemertodermatidae; genus Nemertoderma; species Nemertoderma westbladi. The sequence goes on along the minus strand of JAUCBJ010001957.1, from coordinate 41,821 downwards.
AGAAGTCTACAAACCAGCCTAACAAAGGGTTAGAATATCTGGTTATTACAACGGACAGGGTACTACGGTATTTGAAAATAATAAGTAGTAGTAAATATACTGCGTTGTCCAGATAGGAAAATGTATTTGAAAATAATAAGTAGTAGTAAATATACTGCGTTGTCCAGATAGGAAAATACCACCGTCTGACGACTTATAGCCGTATCGCTATAAGTACTACGTTATGTATCACGGAGTGTTCCTACCTAGAAGTTAATTACCGCGGTCTACCAGAACCAACGTGCCTATTAACCACTTTACAACACAAATATACTGCCCACACACTAATCAACTTCGGAAAGCACTGTACACTAAACCCTAAATTAGGTACAAGTACTTATACAACAAATAATCAGTAGTTAAAAATACTTGAACAGCTAAAAGAACCACGGTATCTGCTGGAGTGACCGGGGCACAAAATCACCAGTCTTTACCTACGCCAAGCAGCCCTGATGTAGTACCGGGGTTAATTTAACTATAACGGTATATATAACAAGCACAATTACTGTAGGAATAAACTTGGGGATATGAATGTTGCGAATAATCGCATAAACTCTGAATAATAAATATTACGCTACGCGTACAGACTACTCAAACAAAATGCAGACCAAATACTGACAGACTACTATCAAGCCTAAACAAACTACGGTATATGCAGACTCCGAAATGGTTAGTTAGTATGCGTTCTAACCGAGTAGTACGACTTATTCTTTCGAGGGGGTTTACCTCACAGCACAGGAAGCCCCTACGTTCCCAACTGGCACTTTATCGGACATACACTCTACACACACCGAAATCTCTTCAGACCTAACAACAGCCAGGCAAAATCCAGCCTACAAATTATCTAAATAAGAAATATTACGCTACCCGTACAGACTACACAAACAAAGTACAGACCAAACGCTGGCAGACTACTATCAAGCCTAAATACACTACAGTATATGCAGACTCCGAAATGGTTAGTTAGTATGCGTTCTAACCGAGTAGTACGACTTATTCTTTCGAGGGGGTTTACCTCACAGCACTGGAAGCCCCTACTTTCCTAACTAGTACTTTTTCGGACATACGCTCTACACACACTACAGTCCCTTCAGACTTAACAACAGTCAGACAACAGTCCAGCCTACAAATTATCTGTACAATCTGAGCAGGCTTACACGCCTTCTGCTCAATATTGGCCTACAAATAAATAAAACTGACAGAAATAAGTAAAATCTCAATAAAAAACCAGGGCGGGCCCTCCCTGATTCAATATTAAGGCCTACCGGTATATAATTATCAAATCGAATAATACTGCTGTACCTGTACTGCTGTAGGTACCGGTCCGGGTGGTTAGGTAGTCAGGCCTACTAGGTACCGGTTGACCGGCTGACCGGTACTTCAGCTTTATTGCCTACTGCAATACAGAAGCTATATCTGTTATTGTTCGCGCTTTTAGACCTTTAGCAGTTTAACCTGCCAAATTGGGATATCTTCTAGATAATAAATCGTCTTTAGCCTATGACGAGTATTTGATACACTACATTAGCCGAAGCCAGTCTATGCGCGACCATTCACCCGCTGGATATACCCGGGAGACTGGATTCGGAAGCCTAACCTTATTGCGGTGTAGGCCTACTGTATTATTCGACTGATCGTAATATATAATCTCTGACAAATATTATTCACTTTCGGGAAATATTAACAGTTCCTTTAGGACGTGGCGCTCTAGATATGTAAACAGAGTTATGACTTAAACTAGACACAACGGGATGGCTATGGATTCACGTATATAGCGCATTCTTTAGGAGATGCTTTGTTATCAGTCACAATCATACACAATGCTGCACACCGATCTGCCGACCTTCACTAATTTTAGTCACATATAAAGAGAACAACAACCAATACATGTAGTGCCTATGAAATAGCATTGGTGATTAGATTCACTTCAAAAACCACTTTAATGTAAGTCGCAATCGTTATATGTAACCAGTCTCTCTTACCTTCAGTATATCAAGAAGATTGAGGGTTTTGTAATTATTTATCGGTATTCCAAATATAATAATATTCCATCAACTGATATAATGAATAACCGACAGTAAATAGCAGTACAATGTTAAGGTATAACTTGTTATGATATGTGATTTGGTATGGTATGAATTGTTAAGTAAGTAAGGTTTGTTTGATAACAGATATACGTTCTATAATTAAGCCTACTAATGTTGGGCTAAAGACTGAAAACACAGAGATTCCAAAGCCGGTCTTCTGGGCTCAGGACAAAATGTAAACAATGACCCATAATGCATTGCGCGATTTCTCGGAGGTTTCTGTACAAAAAGCAGGAGAATCGCTCTGATTGGTTGACCGAACAAAGAAACACCAGAGAACAAGGAAAAGCTACACTTGTACAGCTCAGCTGTTAGCTGTCGTCATAGTAACTACACTGTTTCAAGAGGATTTCGCGTATTGCGACATAGAATTGCTAATTATGTCCGCTAAAGTACACATACAGAAGAAATGGCTTTTTATGTCCACTAAAACACCAGTACAGTAAGGATACGGCATTTTATGCCTGTTAAACCAACTACAGAGTACTTTACGGGGAAAATAACCGGCTAATTCCGCAAAAGCTTTTACAGGCATGCTGCATTGCAGCTGCATTTTTAAGAATGCTGTGCCGGCATTACAGTACAGCAGTAAAAGGCCTACCCTACACAGTCAACCAGTCAACAGTACAGCAGTATCAAGTATCCTGGTATGATACTGCTGTACTGTCATATCAGCTGATCAGGAACGGAAGGAACCCCGCCAGCCCGCAGTACTGTCTGACTGTAGTACAGCTGTACAGTAGTACGGGGTACGCTTTACCGGTCTGCCGGTATGCGGTACGGTAATGATACAGACAGTCTGGTACAGCTGAGCTGCAGTTGCAAAAGTCTCCCTCCAGTCTGCCAGTCTCAGGTAGGCCAGGTCTAAATCTGCAGCACTACAATACAGCAGTACTGCAGTATGTCTATATCATGTCTATTCTGCTATATCCAACTGCTGAACTGTCCAATATCATATGTTCTTGCATATTATGTCGAAAAAATATCCAAAAAAGGCCCAAAAACCCCTAAATAAGAGCCATTTTCCTTAAATAAGAACCCACTTTTGGAGCTTATTTAAGGGTATGTTCCCTACTGAACTGTCCAATATCATATGCAGATATATGTTCCTAATGGAATACTAACAACTAAAATAGCATAAAACCAGAAAACATAGGGTTAAACTTTTACACGTATGTAAGTACGTATCCACGTATCTATACATTACATTGAGCGATTTGACATACGCCTATACATACGCGTAGGCGAATACTGTTTCCTGATTGGTCCAGATAAGATAGGAGATCATTGTCAAGTCAACAGTCTGACAGTGTCTCTGTACCTGTAGGCCTATCATTACAGTACCACCGCGGTGTTTCCAGGTTTCGGATTTGTCTGTCAGGCAGTATGCTTGCTGTAGTCTGTCATATTTTCAGACCGTGTGTCATTGAGATATTGAATTTTATTTTTAGTGAGTTGTGCTAATCTAATAATTATTGTCATTAATCATAATAGGCCTACAGTAATGATACATAAATCATAATGGTCTTAATCAGACTTTGTTAATTATGGAAATTACAAATAATTAATTTTAATTTAATTCTGACTTGCCGACAATAAAAGGCAGATGTGTGCTGTATAGTATTTCAATGTAAGAATGTAACTAAATATAAATAAAAGTGCACGCAAATGGAAAAATAATTATTATATAGACCATAACTATCTGTCAAAAGTAGTGATTTCCGAGATATCCATCAGGTTCAATTTATTTTTAAACATACTGTAGTTGTAGTATTGCGATAGATCGTGATTATCATTCCATTACCTTTTCGGGAATAGTATTCCAAATCGTATCTACACGGTACGAAAATGACGTGTTTCCAGTTGTTTCCGCTTTTTAGCATACTGTAACGGTCCCATATATGGGCACATTGTCGAATCTAACTTAACTTACAGACTTTAGGCCTAAGCATTTTGTATGAAATTTTTCTCATATCTCATCTGGACCAATCAGAAAACAGTATTCGCCTACGCTTATGTGAAATCGCTCAATGTAATATAGATACGTGGATACGTACGCACATACAGTACGTGGATACGTACGGCATATCCGACTGTCCTAAAAGTGTTGAAGAACATAAAGACAGATAAAAATGCAGGCATTATTGATGAACTAAGTCCATCATTTATTAGGGATATTGCTGATGAAATTGCTGAACTGCTAACTCATCTAATTAATCGATCGATAGCAACCTCCACCTATCTGTCTAATTTAAAATTGGCTAAAGTCACGCCTGCTTATAAGAAAGAAGTGAGGTTAGAACGGAGCAATTACAGGCCGGTATCTGTCCTTCCTATTCTATCGAAAGTCTTCGATCAGCCAATTTTTGTGATCATATATTTCATTATTTAGTAGGCCTACCCAGGTAGCACAAATACGTAAATTTACGGTAAATTTACGTTCAGTATTCGTCCAGACGTTCTGGATTTATGTTCATATGACGTTGTATTTCTCCCATAAGATGCTATTGATGCTAAACGTTCAATAGTTCAAAGTTGGCCGTCAGAAGTACCGTAATATGAACGGGCAATTGAACGTAAAAGAGACCGCAGGCAATCTATGTTCAAATGACGTGTTCACTAGACGTTCATTTCTGGTGTGTTATAGGTCCATATTAGGTTGAATAAACGTAAAAATTTAACGTGAGACCAACCAATCACTGTTTATTGGTGCATGTTCTGTGTAGAGAGGGGAGGGGGGGGGGGGGGGGGTAGCCTACCTTATCCTATCCCTACACCCTATCCTACGGCCCTACACCTACAATACCCTATACATTTAGAGAAGGAAGCATCAGAGTATATATGAAATTATTTAATCGATAGTGATATAAGAGTATCCATGATATATTATGGTGATGATCCACAAATTCGCATTGGATTAGTTAGATTTCTGTATTTTATCTTATTTCCAGCCAAAATAGATTATTCATATTGATGAATCTTAAAAAAATTAATTAATTTTATGACCTTATAATTGATATTTTAAATTTTGTATCTATGCAATAAGGCAATAATACATACAAAAAGCAATTGAAACGTAAGAAAGGTTTATATAATATGATAAATTTGTAAAATAAAAATAATGTTTTGCGTTTAAAAAAATTACCCTACCCATGATAGAAGTTTGAACATTCCAACGCCCATATGTCCGATTTATCTCAACATAATGTAATGGTATTTGGTCAGTTGGTATCAAAATAGACAAACTTTTGCGGTTTTCTTTGTTTGTTATTTTCTTGGTTCAATAGGCCTAATATATTCTAATAATTTTATTACAATTTTTCGTGACATGGTACTAGTGTATTAGCTTTAGTAATCAGTAGAATCACCTTTGTCTAATTTTGATGTTATTTGTTGTTTAAAATATGCGTCAGCATTGTATTGGTTATCAATAATTTCAATAATCAATAATTTCAATAAATCAATAATATTTCGATTACTTAAAGTAATTGTTTTGTATTGAGAATGAACCATTAGTCCAGATATAACTAAGCGGAACCACACCAACCATACAAGGAGTAGGCTAACCAACATAAAAAATAATTGCAAAATAATAAATAGTCAGATAATTGTATCACGAACAAGTTTGAACATGCCATTGACATAACAAGTTAAAGTAAATTATGTTTGAACGTTCATAAATGTTCAAACAACGTACATATTTAGGTACAAAAAAATGAACGCATAACTGGACGCAATTTGAACGTTCAATATTCGTTTGTTTTGGTACATATTCAATTTCTTAAAGTTAGGACGTTAAATTACCTAATGTGAACGTCACAATTTGGTAAATTACTCACAACGTCAGCAATTTTTACCAATTTTGAACAATATTTCATTGATGTTCAGATTCGCATAAAAAAAGTACCAAATATGAACGTTCAATTTCTTTCGTGGACGTCCTGTGCTACCTGGGTACTCTACAACATATTAGACCATTTACAATCCGGATTCAGAAAAGGATTTTCAGTTGAAACTTGTCTGATGTATCTAAATAATTACGTCAAATAAGCTGCTGTATAGATGGGGGGGGGGGGGGGGGGGGGGGGAATGACTGGCGTTGTATTTATAGATCTGCGCAAAGCATTTGACACTGTTGATCACGATCTGCTCTTATTCAAACTCCGAGCAAATGGATTTTCTACAGCCACTGTTGGATGGTTTAAATCGTACCTAAGTGAACGCAGCCAAATGGTATACTGTCTTCAATCAGCCAGAGCCTTGATAAAGAGGGGAGTCCCGCAGGGAGGATTGCTGTCTATTGTGGCGACCCTGGAACTAGAACGTTAGCTGCTAGGTTTTCCAGCTAAGGATTGTGGATATGTTGCTAGGCAAAACAATAAACAATGATTATTTTAGCTAGCTAGATCACTACACTTTGTACTGATAAACGTGTATATGTATGTATTAATACTTTTATTACCTATTATTTTAATGATCAAATGATAATAATACACTAAACTTATCTCACTATCTCACGCTAAACTGGTGACCCAGATGCCGAACTCATTTTACAAAGCAAAAACACACGCGATGGATCAAAACGACATACAGCTACTAGCTCAGGCCATCAAAAACCTAACAACGTCTGTCACTGATCCATCTCCTGCAGCAGTAATTTCATCCGTTTCTGTCAAACTCCCTGTGTTCTGGATAGCCGAACCAGAAGTTTGGTTCGCTCAGGTGGAGGCGCAGTTTGAAACGAGAACACCCCTGAATACTGTCAACAAGACACAGTTTAATTACATCGTTGCAGCTCTGGACAATGCCACTGCTAAAGAAGTTAGATCGATTATCCTCAGCCCTCCAATTGATGATCGCTATGAAACTTTGAAGACAGCCCTTATCAAAACCTTTGGTAAATCTCAAGCGGCCAAAGACAATGAATTACTGTCATTATCTGGTCTTGGGTATCGTACACCATCGGGACTGCTTCGACACATGCGTTCTCTCAATGGCAACCCTGAGACAATATTCCTTGCTCTTTTCCTGGCTCAAATGCCTATCAAAGTGCGCCGTATCCTGGCTAGCTCCAAAACGTCAGAGCTTGACCAACTGGCAATAGAGGCAGATAACATTATTGAAGCTTCAGGCAATAATGTCGGCCACCCAGGCATCAACTCTACGCATTCAGTGCTGCCTTCTTCAAAGCAAAGAGCAGAAGCCCGGAATGAACTTTGTTATTTCCACGATAGATTTGGAGAAAATGCCCGTAAATACAACCATGATGGTTGCATCCTCTGTCACCTTGTACCGAATGCAGCCACCCCAATCCGGCCCAAGTTTTCAACCTTGGGAAACTCCCAGGCCGGCCGCTAGACGTCTCCGCGGTTGGCCTTGATCAAACGACGATGAGAAAAACAATGATGGTCAGTGACCGCCGCTCTGGTCGCAACTTCTTTGTCGACTGCGGTGCAGATTACTCAGTCTACCCTGCCTCTGCCCACGACAAACGGTTCAACTCTTGAACTGAGTCTCTCATAGCCGCCAATGACACAATCATCCGCACTTGGGGTACACAAATCATCCCTCTTCTCCTATGTTGTCGATCATTCACCCACGAGTTTCGTCTTGCTGATGTTTCTCAGCCCATACTCGGTGCCGACTTTTTCACAGATAACCATTTAGCGATCGACATGGCTGGGCGCCGCCTTCTAGACATGGAGCTGCTTTCCACGATCCCACCCCAGGAATCCACTATTCAGGCCTCCATTTCCGGCATCCATGCCCCATCTGAGAGTGCCTTTGACAAGATTATAGACGAGTACCCTGATCTCCTTATTCCTCGTTTCTTTGCTGAAGCCTCCAATAAACATGGCGTGGAACACCACATTCTCACAAAGGAGGGACCACCTCTCCACGCTCATGCATGATGCCTCAATACAGACAAGTTAGCCATCGCCAAGGCAGAATTTGCCAAAATGGAGGAACTCGGAATCATTCACCGATCTAATTCACCTTGGTCCTCTCCCCTCCATATCGCCCCCAAACCTGCTGGTGGCTGGTGCCCATGTGGAGACTTCCGCCGGCTCAACGATGTCACCATAGATGATCGTTATCCACTACCCCACATCCATGACTTTAATGCCAGACTCGAGAACATGAGCATTTTCTCAAAGATCGACTTGGTGCGAGGTTTTCACCACATACCTGTACATGCCAGCGATATACCAAAAACTGCCATTATAACACCATTTGGGCTATTCGAGTTCCTACGAATGCCATTCGGTCTTAAGAATGCAGCACAGACCTTTCAGCGTCTTATGGATGGTATCCTTCATTGTGTCCCCTTTGCATTTGTATATCTCGATGACATCCTCGTTGCTAGCGCCACTTCAGAGGAACATGTCAACCACTTAAAGCAGGTATTCAGCCTCCTCCTGGACAATGGGATGGTAGTAAACAGAGGTAAATGTGTGTTCGGTGTATCAGAACTAACATACCTTGGCCACAGCGTTAGTGCTTCTGGTATCGCTCCGCTTCCCTCTAATGTTGCAGCTATCCTCGAATACCCAACCCCAAGTCAAAACTCGCCCTACAACGTTTCCTTGGCATGATAAACTGCTATCACCGTTTTATGCCATGTATTGTTACCACTCTCGCAGCTCTCCATGATGCCACTAAGGGAAAGGGGAAAGACATCACTTGGACCACCGAATGTCAGTCCGCCTTTGAAGCTGCTAAGGCAACATTAGCATCTGCAACTCTTCTCATACATCCTATTTCTGCGAGTGAGATGAGGATCGGCACCGATGCATCAGATGTCGCAGTCGGAGCCCAAAATGAACAGCTAAACTCTGTTTCTGATACATGGCTACCCCTGGCGTTTTTCTCCAGGAAACTCACCACTACTGCTGAGTCAAAATACAGTACATTCGACCGTGAACTGTTGGCGATATTCACCTCAGTCAAACATTTCCAACACTTTATTGAAGGCCGGAAGTTCCATATCCTAACCGACCACAAGCCTTTGACTTTCGCCTTCTCTACATCCACCGACAGATCACCACGACAAACTCGTCAACTCTCATACATATCAGAGATTACCACCGATGTTCGCCATATCAATGGTTCTGATAATGTGGTTGCTGATGCACTCTCTCAGGCAGTCAGTGCAACAATCTCCGCGATTCATGTTCCTACTATCGATTACCGCCAATTGGCAGCTGACCAGCTTTCTTCCAACGAAATCGCATCCCATCGGACAGCTATATCTGGACTCAACCTCAAAGATGTCTCTTTCGGCGATTATACCGACCTGTGCGCCATCTCTAAGGCAACAATCGTCCCATAGTGCTAGCTACATAGACTAAGCATATTTTCAACTCAATTTATAACCTGGCACATACTTATGGTGGCCCTGAGCGGCCAAAAGTTTGTTTTTTGTAATCTTTTTTTTTTTGTTCACCCGACTTTTGTAAACTCGTTCGAACGACTTTACAAAACTCGGGAAAACAAATCTAATTGGCTGGAGTGGTTTCTATACCAACAAACATCCAATCAAGTTTGTTTCCCCGACTTTTGCAAACTCGTTCGAACGACTTTACAAAACTCAGGAAAACAAAAGTTTGTTTTTTGTAATCTTTTTTTTTTGTTCACCCGACTTTTGTAAACTCGTTCGAACGACTTTACAAAACTCGGGAAAACAAATCTAATTGGCTGGAGTGGTTTCTATACCAACAAACATCCAATCAAGTTTGTTTCCCCGACTTTTGCAAACTCGTTCGAACGACTTTACAAAACTCAGGAAAACAAAAGTTTGTTTTTTGTAATCTTTTTTTTTTGTTCACCCGACTTTTGTAAACTCGTTCGAACGACTTTACAAAACTCGGGAAAACAAATCTAATTGGCTGGAGTGGTTTCTATACCAACAAACATCCAATCAAGTTTGTTGATCGTTTGTTTGTCAATCGTTGTTACTCGGCAAGACATTTAACCAGCGTACTCTCCTTGAGAACCCGACTATTGCCCCATGAATTGGAAAGCCGTAGGGCTTTAACTTATCATATCCATCAATATGAACCGTGTGATTAGAACCTTTAGAATGGTATCGCGTACGTCGATGAAGTGTTTTTCGTAAGCGAGATTTTACGCCTTCAGGATCTACATATTTCAAAATAAACCGAGTTTAACATAGAGGCTGTCTCCTTAGCGGTGAATTGGAAATAGAAATAGACAGTTATCAAATCATTTACAGAAAATCTGTTACAGCCTTCAGAAAATGTAAAAGGAAGATAATTATTTTGAGACATTTTAAGTAATATTCTAATAATGAGACAATTCAAATGCAGAATATGTTCAACTCAAAACTGTAATCGGCCTGGCTACCACATCGAATCTTTTTTAAATTGCCCACATTAATATTAATTCACAGGTACTGTTTACCGATTCGATAAAAAAAAGGTGATCAAGGATACTGCAGCTTCAGTCTGATTGGCTTATTTATAGAAACAAACTTGATTTGATGTTTGTTGGTAGAGAAACCACTCCAGCCAATTAGATTTGTTTCCCTGAGTTTTGTAAAGTCGTTCGAACGAGTTTGCAAAAGTCGGGAGAACAAAAAAAAAGATTACAAAAAACAAACTTTTGTTTTCCCGAGTTTTGTAAAGTCGTTCGAACGAGTTTACAAAAGTCGGGTGAACAAAAAAAAAAGATTACAAAAAACAAACTTTTGTTTTCCTGAGTTTTGTAAAGTCGTTCGAACGAGTTTGCAAAAGTCGGGGAAACAAACTTGATTGGATGTTTGTTGGTATAGAAACCACTCCAGCCAATTAGATTTGTTTTCCCGAGTTTTGTATAGTCGTTCGAACGAGTTTACAAAAGTCGGGTGAACAAAAAAAAAGATTACAAAAAACAAACTTTTGGCCGCTCAGGGCCACCATACATACTGGTTGCCGCCCAATGCAACGCGCCATCTCCTCCAGGTTTGTTTGTCACAAATTAAAATCGGATGTCAGAAGATGGTGCCGAGAGTGCCATCGTTGCCAGGCATCAAAAGTGCAATATCATGTACATGCCCCACTTACACATCGGCCACAACCCGACCGACGGTTTGCCAGTCTCCATGTTGACCTTGTGGGACACCTTCCTGAATCAGAAAGCAATTCGTATCTGTTTACAATCATAGACCGCTTCACTCGCTGACCAGAGGCAATTCCTCTGCAGAACGCCACCACTGAGTCCTGTGCACGTGCACTCATTAGGCACTAGATAGCTTGGTTTGGTGAATAACTATTTTTATCTACATTTTTTTATCTACAAAGTACAGTAGCACTTTGCAGCGTTATTTATGTACTTTGTTATTATTCAACACAGAGAGTATGTAGTAGTTGAACTGAAATCCGAATACTCTAGCATAATAAAAATAAAGATCCTTACGACAGGGTGCTCCCAGCAGCCCAATACTTTTATTGGTCTACCGTACACTCTCGGCCTGATTGAGATTTTTAGTAGTTTTGTATCTGAAGCTGCAATTAAAAGCATCCACATCCTTATCCATGCCGATGGTACGATTTCGCTTTCTCAATCATGTCAATCAGCAGAAGTAAAGACCATTAAACTAGAGGAATACTGTCAAGCACCTTACACTAAACCCTTCCAATCCGAATATGCGTCCATACAGTAGCTGTCAATGCTACTTTACATGAATGCGTCCCTATCATTATTCAATCGGGTGATATTAAATCATCTATACATGAAACATATTTGGGATCTGTTATTTTCTCTTCTGGAAAACTGCAAGATATGTTTGTTGAAGACAGGAAAGGATACAACAAACATTTTCTTAAACTCTATGCATTTCCTTAGAGAAAATTCCAATGCTCCATTGGTTGTGAAGGAAACTGTTCTCGATTCATGTCTACTTAATGGCGTGCTCTATAACTGCGAGTCATGGGGAGAGATAGACGTACGCCCACTACTGTAGAATCCAAGTATCGAAAGATTCTCAGAACTTTACTAGGTTTAAAAAGCAGTACACCCAATGAATTTCCTTATCTTGAATTTTTCCGCCCACCAATTGGCAGCCTAATCAAAATGCGGACAGCCAAATTTATAAAGACATTTATACCCGATGTTAATGGTGGTAATGAATCGAGTCCTCTTTACGAGGCACTAATGGTTAACCCAAAGACTCTAAACTCAGTAAATATTTAACTGACTTCCTAACCATTTCTAACCCATGCGATATTCTAGAATCTTCACTAACATTACTTAAAAATCGTGTTCTAGATAAGTCTTCTAAACATAAAACTAAATATGTAACATACACAAGTCTAAACCCATCCCTACCAAGGCTAAAAGCTTATAATTACTGTACATGTACTCATACGCCGATATGTGCATTCGCTCAGCTTAGAACCAGCTCCCACAACCTGGCCATTGAACAATGGTACAGTAGATATACCCTATTGCGGTGTCCACAATATTAGACTATGCTGATCTACTTTCTTGGGACGTGAACCCAGTAACTTCACATTGGCAGGAACACAGGATAAACCAGTGTACCAACATTCATCTCCGAGATAAATAAACTACTGTACGTATAGTAGTATGTGACGTGCTAACCCCACCCCGACACGCCCGCTCTGTGTTTATTATTATCGTTTTGTCCACTTATCTTAACTGTTTTGTACTACTTTGCATTCCATTCTTTGTCGAACTTTGTCCGTGAGTTTGTCTACCTAACTTTTTTGTATTGATATCTACAGTATTCCGTTTTTCTTTGGACTGCTTTTAATCTAAATGTTTATGTTCCTGTACATATAGAGTACATCTTTTTAGTCAATAAAAACATACATACATACTTACGAGAGAGCGCAGCGAGGGAGGTCTAAACAATAATGCTAAATAATAATAATAAACAATAAGGATCTTTAAGGCTGAAAAGTGACCTTAGAAATGTTATCTCCTGCATGTACGTGATAAATCTTTGATCTGAAGCAAACCGAGTCATCGTCTGCATCAGTTTAGTTTTACTGAACACTGTCGCCATTTTCTTTGCTCATTTTCTCTAAAGTCTCTTGTCTATTGGACGTTTCGACATAATGGAATACAGTAGACATTAAACAATTATTTACATACAGTGGCTATAGTCTTGTACTCCCGTCACTGCTAACTGGATAATAACGCAACACTCATTAACAAATTCATATTCATAATATTGACCATTCGAAAGCGCATCCTCGATAACGATAGTCGATATAAAGGCAGACGCAGACAGACAAAAGACTTTACGTTTATTATTATATTAAGTTTATTACATCAAGCATTTCGGCCCTTAAATGCCAAAACAGTCTAACTAATTTTTACATACGTAGTTTTGAGAAAAACCTAAAATACATACCAGGCCTGTCATTTGATTCCTGATTGGTGGAAATCCTGTGAAATTATGTCATTAGCTAGGTAAGTTATAGTCATAGCATTCTTTGAACAGCATATTTTTAACTGAAACTTCGATCTACATAGTGCACTGTGAGATAGAGCTTATTGTTTTCATATACATTTGTAAGTCAAAACCGTCAATCTCAGATATAATCTGTTTTGGCATGTATACATTTGTTGTTTAAGCTGAAGTTCTAGGCATTCTTACATGCCGGCCAAAACAGGCTATCTCAGATATAAACCCTATCTGGCCGGGCTATTTTTAAATACGTAATTGGGTTAAGACACAAAAAATGTTGTATTTGGTTTGATAATTCCGAAGGTATACGGGTTTTCGAGGTCGCTGATCACGATGAAACTTAAAAAAATATTTCTGGTAAGTCAAACGTCATTTTTTGTACCATTCTGATGCCCCAGGATGAAAAGTAGAAGTACTGTAGGAAAAATTTCAAACTGTTAAATTGTGCCTTTGTTTGGGTAATTCTGAAGCAAATACTGGTTTTCAAGTTCGCTGATTACTATACAGTACAACTCGTTAAAAATCTTTAGTGGTAACGCAAGTATCGTTTTTTAGTGCTTGTCTGGTGGGAAGAAAGTGATCAGCGTCTCAGAAAACCCCTCATGTCATAAAATAAGGTTGATTTAGTAATGATTGTTGATTAACAAATTTGTTCTATAATTATATTTTTCGTGCCACACATTGACACATAATTATCCAAAAATACCGTAATCAACAAGGTACGATATATTTCAGTGTCATATTTGTGATCAGCATCCCAAAAAACAAATCAAAATGTTAATAAAGGTCATAAAATTGGCTTGAATTCATGTTGATTTTTCATTACTAGTAAAAGCATAATTGTAGGCTATAAGGCAAGTTTACAGACATTATTGTACTGTATTGTAGATCATAGAGATAGACTATGTTTTGGCAAATAAAAATGAACAATTATTAAATATTAAATCAAACCGAATACAACTAGACAGAATACACAGATAGAATACTGTACACAGATAGACGGTTTCGGCATAAAGGAAACCATAAATTCAAATTTAATGATTAATCCCAAATCAATCCTAGAAAAGATAGATGGTTTTGGGATTTACTATTATAGACAGAAGTTGAGATAGACGGTTTTGACAAAAATATAACTCCTTAGGTCTTCATAATTACGTCTTAAAGACTTGGCTATACTGTAATGTATAAAGATGCGCCTCGTTTTTCTGATTCCAATAAATGGATGCATATGGCATTTTTCGAAAAAAATCGACTTGTTTTGGCATGTATAGGGCCGATTTAGACTGATAGACATGAAATTGAGGGAATGCAAGAATGCAAGATACTGTAGTTTACTGAGATTAACAAACGAGCTAAAATCGCATTCTGCTCTACCTCACTATCCTATTCCTGTATTCTTCTTCAGTCTGTTGGTGTTTGTACTATTGTAGCTAGGCCTTGACCAGTTGACAGCTAGAGCAGTAGAACAGCAACAGTGTACAATACTGCAATATGCTATAGGCTGACACGAGTGAATACAGATATAGGCCTATAGCTGTACAGCAGCAGGAAGACTTCAGGAACTACAGAACTACAAACTGTGAAGGTAGGCATACCGAACTGGATTATAACTTTGAATTTTCCCATCTGCTAATTCTTTAACGCTCGTACAAGAATTCGACATACAAAATGGGTGAGTTTAGACTTTGTTTATTGTAGTGGGTTATTGTAGTTTATTGTATAGTGCAGTAGGCCTACCGTAACCGGTAGTGTGGTCTAATACTTCAGTTCAGCAGTTGTTCGGTAGGCAGCAGGCTGGCAGGAGGCCTACTTCAGTACCGGTACTTACTTTACTTACTACAGTGCAGCAGGCTGGCAGGGTGCAGTGTGTGTGTGAGGTAGGCGTAGGCCTACTGGCCTATCTGCCTATGAGGTAAGGTGGTAGGGGTAGCCTACTGCAAGCAGCCAAACGCCAGACATCATTCAGCAGTTCTCAGGTTCTGGTACTGCTGTACTGCAGTAGGCCTACTGCTACTGGCAGACTGGCTGACTGGTACAGTGGTATGGTACCGACTGGTAGGCCTAGTAGTAGTACACTACCGGCAACCGGTAGTTGCTAGTGACTAGTATCAGAGTGCAGCAGTACTGCAGTATAGTAGTTGTACTTGTACAGTTGTAGTACTGTCAGACTGTTCAGCATCAGGCAGTCAGGGTTGAATTTCTGTCTTTAACTTTAAGCCAGTAAGCCAACAATAAAACTTCACTGCTGGCAGCTGGCCTGACTAATATTTAAAACAAAAATCAAATTGCTGAATTGATTATTTTAATATAACGTATAATGTACGGTACCGGTACCGGGCTAACTTCTGAATTTAATGTCATTGTCACTACCTCTGTAGCTCATTTGTTAATCAATCGAATGTTTCATTGTTTGTGTTGGTTGTTGCAGTCTTGTTTATTGGTGTTTAGGTAAACCTAAGGGTATTCGAACAGCTCGGAAGTTGGCTAATTCTCGCAGAAAAAACAGATGGGCCGACAAAACATTCAAGAAAGCGCATTTGGGAACAGCACTTAAAGCGAATCCTTTCGGTGGCGCATCCCACGCTAAAGGAATTGTGCTAGAAAAAGTGTAAGTAAACCCATTCATTTTGCCAATCACGGTCCTTTTGCGTTTGGGTCTATGGCAATAAGGCCGGGCGACAAACTTTAACAAATTGTGACTTAAGAGTTAGGATTCTATCACGGTTTTAGTCCGGGTTACGGTGTAAATCCTATGGCCTGTGCAAACCAACTCCTACACTACGCTAACCAAAACAATAAACGAAATAGACCTGCCCTAACACCTCATGATTGAGAAGCAGCTGGGTCCGGATATCTGAATAGTGGACATGATGATGAACTGTAACTGGGAAACGGAATGTCGAAGTTTGTTTATTTGCGCCAAGCCAAGATTAAGAGATTCGATTATAACAACAAGTGATTCACAATAAAATATAACACATACTTATTAAACATCACATAGTAAACGCACCAGTAAACGGCAGTGCAAGAGATACGGGACATTTAGGTAGTCTAGGGATTTCATACGGCAGCAGGATGGAATCAAAGGATTTGTATATACAAGAAAGTGTATAATTGGACTAATTTATAATCTTTATTTACGAATATTCGTAAATAAAGAGTATAAATTAGTCCAATTATAGACTTCCATTGTGATATACCGGTATATAAACTTGCTGCTCAAGTAATGGCAATAATAATAATGAGAAATAATTCACTCACTTGTGTTTAATGTGGTCGTTGTTGAATTTATTCGATTGTAGTAAATTTGTTAATTTATTAACAGAGGTGTAGAAGCGAAGCAACCTAATTCAGCTATCCGTAAATGCGTGAGAGTTCAGTTGATCAAAAACGGAAAGAAGATCACGGCCTTCGTACCCCGGGATGGTTGCCTTAACTTTATAGAAGAAAATGACGAGGTTTGTTTGGCTTGGGTTTGGCGGGCTTGGTATTAAGTACCAACGCGACAGTCTTCTTCATTCATAGTCAACTAACTATGATTATGAATGATTACTATATATGCTTTCATAATGATTACTGTATGGTTGCTGTATGAATGATTACTATATATGCTTTCTTAATGATTACTGTATGGTTGCTGTATGATTGCTATATGCTTTCTGTATGAATGATTACTGTATGGTTTCTGTATGATTACTGTAATGGTTTCTGTATTAATGATTACTGTATGGTTTCTGTATGAATGATTACTATATATGGTTTATGTATGAATGATTACTATATATGCTTTCTTAATGATTACTGTATGATTTCTGTATGAATGATTACTGCATGGTTTCTGTATGAATGATTATTGTATGGTTTCTGTATGATTACTGTATGGTTTCTGTATGATTACTGTATGGTTTCTGTATAGTTTCTGTATGATTACTGTATGGTTTCTGTATGATTACTGTGTGGTTTCTGTATGAATGATTACTGTATGGTTTCTGTATGATTACTGTATGGTTTCTCTATGATTACTGTATAGTTTCTGTATGATTACTGTATGGTTTCTGTATGATTACTGTGTGGTTTCTGTATGAATGATTACTGTATGGTTTCTGTATGATTACTGTATGGTTTCTGTATGATTACTGTGTGGTTTCTGTATGAATGATTACTGTATGGTTTCTGTATGATTACTGTATGGTTTCTGTATGATTACTGTATAGTTTCTGTATGATTACTGTATGGTTTCTGTATGATTACTGTGTGGTTTCTGTATGAATGATTACTGTATGGTTTCTGTATGATTACTGTATGGTTTCTGTATGATTACTGTATGGTTTCTGTATGATTACTGTATGGTTTCTGTATGATTACTGTATGGTTTCTGTATGATTGATTACTGTATGGTTTCTGTATGATTGATTACTGTATGGTTTCTGTATGATTGATTACTGTATGGTTTCTGTATGATTGATTACTGTATGGTTTCTGTATGATTGATTACTGTATGGTTTCTGTATGATTACTGTATGGTTTCTGTATGATTACTGTATAGTTTCTGTATGATTACTGTATGGTTTCTGTATGATTACTGTGTGGTTTCTGTATGAATGATTACTGTATGGTTTCTGTATGATTACTGTATGGTTTCTGTATGATTACTGTGTGGTTTCTGTATGAATGATTACTGTATGGTTTCTGTATGATTACTGTATGGTTTCTGTATGATTGATTCCTGTATGGTTTCTGTATGATTACTGTATGATTACTGTATGGTTTCTGTATGATTACTGTGTGGTTTCTGTATGAATGATTACTGTATGGTTTCTGTATGATTACTGTATGGTTTCTGTATGATTACTGTATGGTTTCTGTATGAATGATTACTTTATGGTTTCTGTATGATTATTGTATGGTTTCTGTATAATTACTTTTATGGTTTCTGTATGATTACTCTATGGTTTCTGTATGATTGATTGATTACTGTATGGTTTCTGTATGATTGATTACTGTATGGTTTCTGTATGATTACTGTATGGTTTCTGTATGATTACTGTATGGTTTCTGTATGATTACTGTATGGTTTCTCTATGATTACTGTATGGTTTCTGTATGATTGATTACTGTATGGTTTCTGTATGATTGATTACTGTATGGTTTCTGTATGATTGATTACTGTATGGTTTCTGTATGATTGATTACTGTATGGTTTCTGTATGATTGATTACTGTATGGTTTCTGTATGATTACTGTATGGTTTCTGTATGATTACTGTATGGTTTCTGTATGATTGATTACTGTATGGTTTCTGTATGATTACTGTATGGTTTCTGTATGATTACTGTATGGTTTCTGTATGATTACTGTATGGTTTCTGTATGGTTTCTGTATGATTACTGTATGATTACTGTATGGTTTCTGTATGATTACTGTATGGTTTCTGTATGATTACTGAATGGTTTCTGTATGATTACTGAATGGTTTCTGTATGATTGATTACTGTATGGTTTCTGTATGATTGATTACTGTATGGTTTCTGTATGATTACTGTATGGTTTCTGTATGATTGATTACTGTATGGTTTCTGTATGAATGATTACTGTATGGTTTCTGTATGAATGATTACTGTATGGTTTCTGTATGAATGATTACTGTATGGTTTCTGTATGAATGATTACTGTATGGTTTCTGTATGATTACTGTATGGTTTCTGTATGATTGATTACTGTATGGTTTCTGTATGATTGATTACTGTATGATTTCTGTATGAATGATTACTGTATGGTTTCTGTATGAATGATTACTGTATGGTTTCTGTATGATTACTCTATGGTTTCTGTATGATTGATTACTGTATGGTTTCTGTATGATTACTGTATGGTTTCTGTATGAATGATTACTGTGTGGTTTCTGTATGATTACTGTAAGGTTTCTGTATGATTGATTACTGTATGGTTTCTGTATGATTACTGTATGGTTTCTGTATGATTACTGTATGGTTTCTGTATGATTGATTACTGTATGGTTTCTGTATGATTGATTACTGTATGGTTTCTGTATGATTGATTACTGTATGGTTTCTGTATGATTGATTACTGTATGGTTTCTGTATGATTGATTACTGTATGGTTTCTGTATGATTGATTACTGTAGGGTTTCTGTATGATTGATTACTGTATGGTTTCTGTATGATTGATTACTGTATGGTTTCTGTATGATTACTGTATGGTTTCTGTATGATTACTGTATGGTTTCTGTATGATTGATTACTGTATGGTTTCTGTATGATTACTGTATGGTTTCTGTATGATTACTGTATGATTTCTGTATGAATGATTACTGTATGGTTTCTGTATGATTACTGTAAGGTTTCTGTATGATTGATTACTGTATGGTTTCTGTATGATTGATTACTGTATGGTTTCTGTATGATTGATTACTGTATGGTTTCTGTATGATTGATTACTGTATGGTTTCTGTATGATTGATTACTGTATGGTTTCTGTATGATTGATTACTGTATGATTTCTGTATGAATGATTACTGTATGGTTTCTGTATGAATGATTACTGTATGGTTTCTGTATGATTACTCTATGGTTTCTGTATGATTGATTACTGTATGGTTTCTGTATGATTACTGTATGGTTTCTGTATGAATGATTACTGTGTGGTTTCTGTATGATTACTGTAAGGTTTCTGTATGATTGATTACTGTATGGTTTCTGTATGATTACTGTATGGTTTCTGTATGATTACTGTATGGTTTCTGTATGATTGATTACTGTATGGTTTCTGTATGATTGATTACTGTATGGTTTCTGTATGATTGATTACTGTATGGTTTCTGTATGATTGATTACTGTATGGTTTCTGTATGATTGATTACTGTATGGTTTCTGTATGATTGATTACTGTAGGGTTTCTGTATGATTGATTACTGTATGGTTTCTGTATGATTGATTACTGTATGGTTTCTGTATGATTACTGTATGGTTTCTGTATGATTACTGTATGGTTTCTGTATGATTGATTACTGTATGGTTTCTGTATGATTACTGTATGGTTTCTGTATGATTACTGTATGATTTCTGTATGAATGATTACTGTATGGTTTCTGTATGATTACTGTAAGGTTTCTGTATGATTGATTACTGTATGGTTTCTGTATGATTACTGTATGGTTTCTGTATGATTACTGTATGGTTTCTGTATGATTGATTACTGTATGGTTTCTGTATGATTGATTACTGTATGGTTTCTGTATGATTGATTACTGTATGGTTTCTGTATGATTGATTACTGTATGGTTTCTGTATGATTGATTACTGTATGGTTTCTGTATGATTGATTACTGTAGGGTTTCTGTATGATTGATTACTGTATGGTTTCTGTATGATTGATTACTGTATGGTTTCTGTATGATTACTGTATGGTTTCTGTATGATTACTGTATGGTTTCTGTATGATTGATTACTGTAGGGTTTCTGTATGATTGATTACTGTATGGTTTCTGTATGATTGATTACTGTATGGTTTCTGTATGATTGATTACTGTATGGTTTCTGTATGATTGATTACTGTATGGTTTCTGTATGATTGATTACTGTAGGGTTTCTGTATGATTGATTACTGTATGGTTTCTGTATGATTGATTACTGTATGGTTTCTGTATGATTACTGTATGGTTTCTGTATGATTACTGTATGGTTTCTGTATGAATGATTACTGTATGGTTTCTGTATGATTACTGTGTGGTTTCTGTATGA
Source organism: Nemertoderma westbladi (assembly GCA_032718475.1). Lineage (NCBI taxonomy): Eukaryota > Metazoa > Xenacoelomorpha > Nemertodermatida > Nemertodermatidae > Nemertoderma > Nemertoderma westbladi. Next base: position 20,496 of record JAUCBJ010001957.1, on the reverse strand, counting down.
TTGATTACTGTATGGTTTCTGTATGATTACTGTATGGTTTCTGTATGATTACTGTATGATTTCTGTATGAATGATTACTGTATGGTTTCTGTATGATTACTGTATGGTTTCTGTATGAATGATTACTGTATGGTTTCTGTATGATTGATTACTGTATGGTTTCTGTATGATTGATTACTGTATGGTTTCTGTATGATTGATTACTGTATGGTTTCTGTATGATTGATTACTGTATGGTTTCTGTATGATTGATTACTGTATGGTTTCTGTATGATTACTGTGTGGTTTCTGTATGAATGATTACTCTATGGTTTCTGTATGATTACTTTATGGTTTCTGTATGATTACTGTATGGTTTCTGTATGATTGATTACTGTATGATTTCTGTATGAATGATTACTGTATGGTTTCTGTATGATTGATTACTGTATGGTTTCTGTATGAATGATTACTGTATGGTTTCTGTATGATTACTCTATGGTTTCTGTATGATTGATTGATTACTGTATGGTTTCTGTATGAATGATTACTGTGTGGTTTCTGTATGATTACTGTAAGGTTTCTGTATGATTGATTACTGTATGGTTTCTGTATGATTACTGTATGGTTTCTGTATGATTACTGTATGGTTTCTGTATGATTGATTACTGTATGGTTTCTGTATGATTGATTACTGTATGGTTTCTGTATGATTGATTACTGTATGGTTTCTGTATGATTGATTACTGTATGGTTTCTGTATGATTGATTACTGTATGGTTTCTGTATGATTGATTACTGTAGGGTTTCTGTATGATTGATTACTGTATGGTTTCTGTATGATTGATTACTGTATGGTTTCTGTATGATTACTGTATGGTTTCTGTATGATTACTGTATGGTTTCTGTATGATTGATTACTGTATGGTTTCTGTATGATTGATTACTGTATGGTTTCTGTATGATTGATTACTGTATGGTTTCTGTATGATTGATTACTGTATGGTTTCTGTATGATTGATTACTGTATGGTTTCTGTATGATTGATTACTGTATGGTTTCTGTATGATTGATTACTGTATGGTTTCTGTATGATTACTGTATGGTTTCTGTATGATTACTGTATGGTTTCTGTATGATTGATTACTGTATGGTTTCTGTATGATTGATTACTGTATGGTTTCTGTATGATTGATTACTGTATGGTTTCTGTATGATTACTGTATGGTTTCTGTATGATTGATTACTGTATGGTTTCTGTATGATTACTGTATGGTTTCTGTATGATTACTGTATGATTACTGTATGGTTTCTGTATGATTGATTACTGTATGGTTTCTGTATGATTACTGTATGGTTTCTGTATGATTACTGTATGGTTTCTGTATGATTACTTTATGGTTTCTGTATGATTACTGTGTGGTTTCTGTATGAATGATTACTGTATGGTTTCTGTATGATTACTGTATGGTTTCTGTATGATTGATTACTGTATGGTTTCTGTATGATTACTGTATGGTTTCTGTATGATTACTGTATGATTACTGTATGGTTTCTGTATGATTGATTACTGTATGGTTTCTGTATGATTACTGTATGGTTTCTGTATGATTACTGTATGGTTTCTGTATGATTACTGTATGATTACTGTATGGTTTCTGTATGATTGATTACTGTATGGTTTCTGTATGATTACTGTATGGTTTCTGTATGATTACTGACTACTGTATGGTTTCTGTATGATTACTTTATGGTTTCTGTATGATTACTGTATGGTTTCTGTATGATTGATTACTTTATGGTTTCTGTATGATTACTGTATGGTTTCTGTATGATTGATTACTGTATGGTTTCTGTATGATTGATTACTGTATGGTTTCTGTATGATTGATTACTGTATGGTTTCTGTATGATTGATTACTGTATGGTTTCTGTATGATTACTTTATGGTTTCTGTATGATTACTGTATGGTTTCTGTATGATTGATTACTGTATGGTTTCTGTATGATTGATTACTGTATGGTTTCTGTATGATTGATTACTGTATGGTTTCTGTATGATTACTGTATGGTTTCTGTATGATTACTGTATGATTTCTGTATGAATGATTACTGTATGGTTTCTGTATGATTACTGTATGGTTTCTGTATGAATGATTACTGTATGGTTTCTGTATGATTGATTACTGTATGGTTTCTGTATGATTACTTTATGGTTTCTGTATGATTACTGTATGGTTTCTGTATGATTGATTACTGTATGGTTTCTGTATGATTGATTACTGTATGGTTTCTGTATGATTGATTACTGTATGGTTTCTGTATGATTACTGTATGGTTTCTGTATGATTACTGTATGATTTCTGTATGAATGATTACTGTATGGTTTCTGTATGATTACTGTATGGTTTCTGTATGAATGATTACTGTATGATTACTGTATGGTTTCTGTATGATTACTGTATGGTTTCTGTATGATTGATTACTGTATGGTTTCTGTATGATTACTGTATGGTTTCTGTATGAATGATTACTGTATGGTTTCTGTATGAATGATTACTGTATGGTTTCTGTATGATTACTGTATGGTTTCTGTATGATTACTGTATGGTTTCTGTATGATTACTGTATGGTTTCTGTATGATTGATTACTGTATGGTTTCTGTATGATTACTGTATGGTTTCTGTATGAATGATTACTGTATGGTTTCTGTATGATTGATTACTGTATGGTTTCTGTATGATTGATTACTGTATGGTTTCTGTATGATTGATTACTGTATGGTTTCTGTATGATTACTGTATGGTTTCTGTATGAATGATTACTGTATGGTTTCTGTATGATTACTGTATGGTTTCTGTATGAATGATTACTGTATGGTTTCTGTATGATTGATTACTGTATGGTTTCTGTATGATTACTGTATGATTACTGTATGGTTTCTGTATGATTGATTACTGTATGGTTTCTGTATGATTACTGTATGGTTTCTGTATGATTACTGTATGATTACTGTATGGTTTCTGTATGATTGATTACTGTATGGTTTCTGTATGATTACTGTATGGTTTCTGTATGATTACTGTATGGTTTCTGTATGATTACTTTATGGTTTCTGTATGATTACTGTGTGGTTTCTGTATGAATGATTACTGTATGGTTTCTGTATGATTACTGTATGGTTTCTGTATGATTGATTACTGTATGGTTTCTGTATGATTACTGTATGGTTTCTGTATGATTACTGTATGATTACTGTATGGTTTCTGTATGATTGATTACTGTATGGTTTCTGTATGATTACTGTATGGTTTCTGTATGATTACTGTATGGTTTCTGTATGATTACTGTATGATTACTGTATGGTTTCTGTATGATTGATTACTGTATGGTTTCTGTATGATTACTGTATGGTTTCTGTATGATTACTGACTACTGTATGGTTTCTGTATGATTACTTTATGGTTTCTGTATGATTACTGTATGGTTTCTGTATGATTGATTACTTTATGGTTTCTGTATGATTACTGTATGGTTTCTGTATGATTGATTACTGTATGGTTTCTGTATGATTGATTACTGTATGGTTTCTGTATGATTGATTACTGTATGGTTTCTGTATGATTGATTACTGTATGGTTTCTGTATGATTACTGTATGGTTTCTGTATGAATGATTACTGAATGGTTTCTGTATGATTACTGTATGGTTTCTGTATGATTACTGTATGGTTTCTGTATGATTACTTTATGGTTTCTGTATGATTACTGTATGGTTTCTGTATGATTACTTTATGGTTTCTGTATGATTACTGTATGGTTTCTGTATGATTGATTACTGTATGGTTTCTGTATGATTGATTACTGTATGGTTTCTGTATGATTGATTACTGTATGGTTTCTGTATGATTACTGTATGGTTTCTGTATGATTACTGTATGATTTCTGTATGAATGATTACTGTATGGTTTCTGTATGATTACTGTATGGTTTCTGTATGAATGATTACTGTATGGTTTCTGTATGATTGATTACTGTATGGTTTCTGTATGATTACTTTATGGTTTCTGTATGATTACTGTATGGTTTCTGTATGATTGATTACTGTATGGTTTCTGTATGATTGATTACTGTATGGTTTCTGTATGATTGATTACTGTATGGTTTCTGTATGATTACTGTATGGTTTCTGTATGATTACTGTATGATTTCTGTATGAATGATTACTGTATGGTTTCTGTATGATTACTGTATGGTTTCTGTATGAATGATTACTGTATGGTTTCTGTATGATTACTGTATGGTTTCTGTATGATTACTGTATGGTTTCTGTATGATTGATTACTGTATGGTTTCTGTATGATTACTGTATGGTTTCTGTATGAATGATTACTGTATGGTTTCTGTATGAATGATTACTGTATGGTTTCTGTATGATTACTGTATGGTTTCTGTATGATTACTGTATGGTTTCTGTATGATTACTGTATGGCTTCTGTATGATTGATTACTGTATGGTTTCTGTATGATTACTGTATGGTTTCTGTATGAATGATTACTGTATGGTTTCTGTATGATTGATTACTGTATGGTTTCTGTATGATTGATTACTGTATGGTTTCTGTATGATTGATTACTGTATGGTTTCTGTATGATTACTGTATGGTTTCTGTATGAATGATTACTGTATGGTTTCTGTATGATTACTGTATGGTTTCTGTATGAATGATTACTGTATGATTTCTGTATGATTACTGTATGGTTTCTGTATGATTACTTTATGGTTTCTGTATGATTATTATTCCAATAGGTACTCGTTGCCGGATTTGGTAGGAAGGGACACGCAGTTGGAGACATCCCTGGTGTCCGATTTAAGGTTGTCAAGGTAGCCAACGTCTCTTTATTAGCCCTGTACAAAGAGAAGAAGGAAAGACCAAGATCTTAGCCGCATATTGTCATGGTAACCAACGTTATGGTGTCCTGTAGACTGAGTTGCAATTATATATATTATTTTCTATTGGACATCCAATTAGTGACAAATAATTAATAATACGAAAACGTGTTGCAGTCACGAATTTTTACGGTTAAATTTATTTATGGATCATTTATTCTTCTGAATCAATGTCCATTCAATCACTACCCTATCTGGATCACTCCCCTATCTGGATCACTCCCCTATCTGGTTCACTGCCATTTCTGGATCACGGCACCTCACTGCCCGGATATGAATCGCTACCCTATCTGGATCACTACCTTAAAATCTGGATCACTAGCACTACACTGCCCTCTCTGGATTACTACCTTATCTGGATCACTGCCCTTTCTGGGTCACTACATTATATGGATCACTGGCACTGCCCGGCTCTGAATCACTGCCTTCTCTGGAAAATGGTATAGTGTCCGAAATTCCACAACATTTACTGGTGTAGCAGGAAAATATGCCCCCCCCCCCCCCCCTCCGGTCAAAATTTCCTAGAATAATATGCCCCACCCCCATCCGTCAAAATATCCTAGGAGGTTATTGCGCCCTCTTTAGATTATGCCCCCAGGAGATTGTCAGCTAGTAAGCCTACAGTTTTTGAAGGCCAACCGGTAAACAATAAAACCATAATTCTAACCAAAACAATAAACGAGAAAACGAATAACAAAACTTGATTTCCATTTCGTATCGTCATTTAAAGGAAAGGAGCAGGTTAAAGTGGCGGTGTTTTATAACCAATACAATAAACGAAACAAGATTTCTCCATTACTGGAAAGGAGCAGGTTTCAAAGGTGGGAATTTTTTTAACCAAAACAAAAAACGACAACTCAAGAAAATATGTTTCATTGTTATTTCATTTTTGCAACCCGCTGCGGCTGACCGACCAGATATAAAATTACTGTTTTCAATATCAAACCTAATCAAAATACTAAAATACACCGCAGCACTACTGAAATACAAAAGAACAAGTTATGGGTTAACCTTTTGGGATTGTCTAAAACCAGGACCGGTCTCAGTCCACTGAACCTAAAACCCGGTCGGTCCAATTTTTGCCCTGTCCATAAGAAAATTCCTAAAACCCTGTCTATAAACTCGCGGTCCCAAAAATTAAATGATTAAAATGCTGTGAAATTCGAACCGGGAAGAAATTAGATCAAAGGCAAACTTAAAGTCATGAGAGAGTGGTTGAACTGATTAGCGCTGATGGACGCCTTTTTCCATTTCTGAACAAAAATCATATTAAAACATTAATTATTATTCATGGTAGCATAATATTTTCATAATACAATATCCCTCCCAGACTGATTTTAGCATCACTGAAAATCGATTATGTCTTATCTTCTTTAGCAGCTATTGGTTGTCTTGTTTGTTCTTATTCTATATATTTTCATTCAAAAATATAACATATTTTAGACACTGTCACATTAATGAAATTAGTGGAAAGACATACTATTTTTAGAGATTACTATTAGAAACAATAAGAATAGAAGATACAAGATGAATATTTGTTTATTTTGTCGATCGACTTTGTGCCAAATACTTCAGCAATTTCCATCTCAGCGAATTAATATCTCACCTCAAAGTATTATTATCAATTAATGGAAACTCATACTGAATTCATAGAGGGATCCGTATTCTAACTAACTCGCTAACTTATCTGTAAACTGCTGCTTTTAGCTTTGCTGTACTGTTTGTATGTACACGTACAGTAGCCCAATACCAGTGGAAAGGAGGTGTAAACGCTACGCCGACAACCATTTAAAACGCGAATTAATGCTAATTACACATTGAGGGAAAGGAACAGGTTACAGTGGAAGGTTATTCGAACCAAAACAATAAACGAGAGTGATGAATACAGGTTACAGCTCCATATTTGTCATTGTCGGCAGTGGCTGTCGGCTGTCGCCGTAGCGTTTACACCCGTGGAAAGGTTACATTCCCGCACCCAGTTCGCGATGAAGCTAAAAATAGCTAAATAGGTGACGGACAACACTTGAGATGGGTTAGCTTAGACAAGGTTAGCTGACCTTGTGAGATGGGTTAGCTTAGACAAGGTTAGCTGACCTTGTGAGATGGGTTAGCTTAGACAATGTTAGCTGACCTTGTGAGATGGGTTAGCTTAGACAAGGTTAGCTGACCTTGTGAGATGGGTTAGCTTAGACAAGGTTAGCTGACCTTGTGAGATGGGTTAGTTTAGACAAGGTTAGCTGACCTTGTGAGATGGGTTAGCTTAGACAAGGTTAGCTGACCTTGTGAGATGGGTTAGCTGTCTCTAATGTGGGGTCATGTTCCCACGGAACCCACGGAAGTATCTTGCAGTATCACTCAATAACTATTAAAGTCCGTTGGTACAATACCAAAGCATTTCGGGTGTAAACGCTGTGCCGACAGTTTCAGCATAACGTTGTGCCGACAGTGTGCAGATAATGTGCTGAGTGTCTTCGTTGCGTTGTGCTGACAGTGTCGGCGTTACGTTGTGCCGACAGTGCCGGCGTTACGTTGTGCCGACAGTGTCGGCGTTTCGTTGTGCCGACAATGTCAACATTTTCAAAAAAAAAATTGAAAATTTAAGCAGGAAAAAGAAATCTCGGTTTTTAGAACATAGGTAGGCGTAACTGTTTCCAAGATACAGATTAATTTAATCTTAGCGTATTTAGAATCCTAGTGAATTTAATCTTAGTGTCCCACCTTAGTGTAGTGGTTGCATTGAATTCACATCTCTCCGTAGGTCGTGGGTTCGATCCCCGCATTGGTCAGGGCAGTTTTCGTTTCGGCACGAATGATTTGAAGGGACCAGCCAGGGCGCATCTCTCTGCCTTGCATCCTTAAGTGGTAGCTAAATGAGTACCAATTTCCACTGGGGAGTATAGTTCTGGGGGGACCGCACTGGAAATAAGTCGTCAGACTTTGTGCATAATCCCTAGTCTAACGGCCGAAGAAAACTAACTTTACTTTAAAAAAAAATATATAAATGAAACCCCTCCCCCCGCGCCAAAGGCCTGATAGGGGGCCTTTTATACAGTCCCAACGCCAACAATAAGCGTTAACTTCGCCATTTTGGCGGCAAAAATAACCAAATAAATGTAGTGTATTCGTATGGGCTATTTGGTCAATTTTGGCGATGCGTTTTAACTCGACTCAGCTAAATCCAGACTGTCTGTCTCCATGGCCATAGATTTGGTTGCTCTGACTAATGTCGGCTCGCTTTCATTTTTATTATTGACAGTTTGCCCGAGATGAGTTGGGCCTTGCATTAGTACTGGAGACCACCCACCTGAGGCATTGACACAGCAAACGCGCTTTGTTAAAGGACGAGTATGTAATAAATCTGACTGTGTGTGTACTTCTCAACTAACCTGCTCGTTTGTGTAGCTTCAATATAGATTCATTATGAAATGGCGACACTGTCTGAATCCGCCCTATTTCTAGTTCTATAGTACATGGATCTATTGCATGGCGTGAGGCCTATTAAATGACGACACTCTGTCTCGAACGATTTCGGTATACTACTGAAATTCACATTAAGCCCTGATTGTCTATCTGTCGACTGCGAATTCAACAGGAAATTACATTAATTTTGTTGAAATTGTTTCAATGGGCTGCGGTAAACCGCGCGGTGTACCGCACAACTACCTGTTGGGTCGTTCAGTCTGCGGTGATCAAAATCATCTACCTTAGTCTTATCCTACAGTCTCCTATTTAGGTTTTAGCCCGCCACACTGTCGGCACAACGTAACGCCGACACTGTCGGCACAACGTAACGCCGACACTGTCGGCACAACATAACGCCGACACTGTCGGCACAATGTAACGCCGACACTGTCGGCACAACGTAACGCCGACACTGCCGGCACAACGTAACGCCGACACTGCCGGCACAACGTAACGCCGACACTGCCGGCACAACGTAACGCACTTTATATTATTCATTATTATTAACAGTAAAACAGGAAATTTAAAGTCTAAAATAAATAAAAATCAAGTAAAATAAATCAAAACCAAGATATTGTATAATTTCCCTATAGGGAATACTGTGATTTCCCTACAGGGAACTACCGGTAGGGAAATAATTAAGTTTCCCTATTGGGCTAATTTCCCAGACTGCTTGGGGCGAATCGACTTTGTCAGCTGACCGATTCGCACCACTCCCATAGCCTAATCGTCCAATATGAATTTATTTAATATTTTGACTAATATTAGGCCTATGAAGCGCCGTTTACGCCAAAACTATCTGAATAAATATTATACTCAAGATGTGTCAATAAAAAATATTATACTTAAGATGTATCTAAATTCTCGGCCGAGTTTTCTCGGCCGTGTTTTCTCGGCCGAAAATTTATAATCTTAAAAGTTGTAACAGTTTGTTTAAACTTTGTAACTGATTTATTAATTAAACTTTATGGAATTAAACGATATTGCCGTTCTATATCACGTATTCTCTATCACCGTTTGTTTCAGTTAAATACTTTGAATCGGGAATCGATTGAATCGGGAGTCCTGTTTAAATTACTTAATAGTTTATACAATATCATGAATGGTAAAGCATATAAACAATGAAATTATAAATATATTAGTTAATCACGTAGTCTCTGTCGTATACCAACTGCCCGTAAACCACCTTTCAAATATACCTCGCCGATATTAGGCGTATTGCTCAATATATGTCGCTTTATCACATTACATTATATACATTACATTACATACATTATCTATATCAGAGTATTTATTATTATTCAGTCCATATTGTTTACAACGCCTTGAAATAGTTCGTTCGCTAACATCCAAAATGCGTGCCGTATCTCTTCGAGAGAATCCAATATTCCGTAAATAGTGCAACTGCCTCTCCGTAATTTCGTAACGAGGCCTCCCACCGCTGATACCTCCAACCAGTTCTACATTGCTGCATTGGCCTCAGCCATAGGCATAGCTGCACACGTGTAGGATAGTGAAGTGAAACGGTAGCAATAGGATGCAGGCTTATGTACTGTACTGCTGTAATACTGTAATTATTGCAAATACAATGCCATTTTAAATTTCCCGCCGTTTCATATTTTAATACTTTCTCGGCCGAGAAAAACTCGGCCGAGATCTCGGCCGAGAAAAACTCGGCAGAGAAAACTCGGCCGAGATCTCGGCCGAGAAAAACTCGGCCGAAAATCTCGGCCGAGAATTTAGATACATCTTAAGTATAATATTTTTTATTGACACATCTTGAGTATAATATTTATTCAGATAGTTTTGGCGTAAACGGCGCTTCATATAGTCCTAATGATTCAATTGTATTTGTGTGAGTTGATGAGCAGGCTGGTCAGCTGGTTACATGTTTTTAGGGTATAACTTTTCGCCGTATCCGTATGCATTTGCCGTATCCGTATGTACATACGCGTATGTGCCGTATGTAATGGATTCCTATGGAGAATAATCCGTATGTGATTTTAGAGATTAGGCATTATTGCGGACCAGTAAGAAGTGCACAACACACATGCAGACTGAAGACAGGTAGGCCTACTTAAAGCTAAGTGATTTAAAGTAAAGAGTGTGGCTGCCGCTACCTTATGTCAAATAAACAATGCAGGACAGGTCCAGGATGAGTGACAGCCGGTGTCCGCCAGCCCCGGGATGCGCCAGCAGTGCAGTACCTATTAACCAGTTAACTCTTCTTGACGCCGCTTGGAAAACTAACCAACCATGATTTATTTTTGAACTGTTTTTCCACCAACCTGGCTATAGAATGTTGTTGGTTGCTACAGTATATGGCACTAACATACATAGTATAGACTGATAGAAGCAGCAATGAGAATGCTAAGGGAATAAACATTCGCACAGATATTGAAAACCGTCGTGTCAGTCTGTCCTTCTTTGTGAATTTATTAACATATAATAATAAATATACCTTTACTTTCGCCGTTTCGGGGCCAGTATTTAGTTAACCCCAAGTGCCAACAAGACCAACCTAGTGCCAGTTAGTCAAACCACGTGTCAGCGAGTGCAACGGGGGGCCAGTAATTAATCTAAGTCCAACCGGGCGGCCAGGTGTCAGTTAGTACAATAAAACAAGCGCTGTGGCGCATCCCGGGACTGAAGGACATCATCTGTCACTCATCCTGGACCTACTAGTACAATGTTTATTTGACATAAAAGGTAGCGGCAGCCACACTCTTTAAATCACTTAGCTTTAAGGAGGCCTACCTGTCTTCAGTCTGCATGTGTATTGTGAACTTCTTACTGGTCCGCAATGCCTAATCTTTAAAATTACATACGGATTATTCTCCATAGGAATCCATTACATACGCGTATGTACATACGGATACGGCAAATGCATACGGATACGGATACAGCGAAAAGTTATACCCATGTTTTTACTGTATGTATAGGAAGGGCCTGCTTAAGCCTGGTTCAGAATTGGGTGTACCGGTAGTTGTTACACACACACACATGTAGCTAACTACACACAATGTAGCTACTACACAAAAGCCTTGTGTAGCTACACTTTTGTAGTCGTTTTTCTACACGAGGTAATGTGATAGTAACTACACAAGGCAATATGTATGTATAATTTTGCAACTACACAAGGGTTGAAATAAATTCAACTTTTTGGGAACTACACAAGGCATATTAATATTGAGTGTCATCTATTTAGGTAAATAACTGTCTTTTGATTTTAGATTTTATCATATCGATTCATGTATGGTATAGATCAAGGCGTCCTTGTTCGGGGGGCCATCCTTTGTTTTTAAGTTTGGAAACTTTAGTTTGAAATGTATAAATTTGTTGTCGGATGCTTGAATGAGGTTGGCGGTTCCCTTAACTTATCTGATAATGCGACTTTTTAAAACTGAGACAATTCTCTGCAGGGGATTCACCCGTTTAATTTTCTGATTTAAGATTAATTTTCAGGATTGTTACTTAATTATTTAATTAATTAAGAAATAGTTTCAAGGCCATTGTTGTGTTTTTCACTTTGTGGTGGGGAATATTGGATAGGCAATCGTAATATATAATAATGATAAATATAAATAGTATAATATCGTAATAACATAAAGTTCCTGATAGATAAGATAAAGTGAGAATATAAAGTACCTACCGGAACGGTAATAATAATATAAAGTTATCAATCAATCATACTGTATAACATAACTCCAAACTCCTTACACTACCATGTCGCCAGATCCACCACTTGCCATCCCATGTCCCATGCCATGGCACTACATATAAAAATGCCGCGCCTTGTAGTATTAATGGTTAATTATAGTAATTAAATATATTTTTATTAAGTATTTATTTCATTTCGAACCATTTGAAATGTCTAAATATTAGTACAAACATAATAAATTACAAAATATAGTTTACTAAATTATATTTCAACTAATAAGATACAAACATTGTCTGACTACCCATAATAAGCTTTAAATTACATATATAGCCTAAGGTAAGCAGGTAAGGCAGTAAGGGATGTAGAACAGCATACTGAAGTATCTAAGTCAGTAGGCTACTGTAGTAAGTACTGGTATAACAGCAGTGCGAGTGTGTGGTGTTGTGTGGGCGCCGAGCAGCTCCAAGCAGCCAAGCTTTTTTAAGTCTGTAACCTGCTCCTTTCCCTGATTTGGTAAAGTGATTGTTTATTGTTTTGGTTAGAAAATCCCGCCTCTGTAACCTGCTCCTTTCTCTCAATTGGTAATGGTATCGTTTATTGTTTTGGTTAGAAAATCCCGTCTCTGTAACCTGCTCCTTTCCCTGATTTGCTAAAGTGACTGTTTATTGTTTTGGTTAGAAAATCCCGCCTCTGTAACCAGTAACCTGCTCCTTTCCCTCAATTAGTTAAATGATCGTTTATTGTTTTGGTTAGAAAGGCCTGCCTCTGTAACCTGCTCCTTTCCTTCATTTGGTAAAATGACTGTTTATTGTTTTGTATAATTTTTGTAAGTTTTAGTAGTAATAAGTTTTGTTTATTGTATAATTCAGGGGGGGCATAATTTCCTAAGGGGGGGCATTTTTTCCTAGGGAAATTTGCCCGGGGGGGCATTTTTTCCTAGGAAAACATGCCCCCCCCCCCCCGGGCACATTTCCCGGGGGGGCATATTTTCGTGTTACACCGGTACACACATTTGTCTGGTTTCTCTGAAAGAAGACATTTTTTCAGATTTTCGCCTAGTAACTACAGTAGGTGGTCGAACCGATTGGGTGACATCCTCATGTACCTGAAGTACATTTCTGGGTCATTTATTCTCAATATTAGGGTGGCTCTTAAAAATCGAAAATGTGATTTTTTGATCGCTAAGGGTGTCAATTGGGTCCATTCCATGAGAAAACACACCAAAAAAATTTGAGCATCAATCTCAATTTTTAGGGTGTGCTCAAGCACATTGAAGTTTACAAATTTTAAGCGCGGCAGTCCACTGTGTGGGTTTATGCATTATTTTTCAAATATCAATTTGTTCATATGAAAATACACTTCTATACAATTGGACGATGCTGATTCCGAATCTGCTTTCGGATTTTCTATAGCATGTCAAGTTCACTCGCTGTAACTAATTCAAGTTTAAGTAAAGGTGTGATAAGAATCAGTTATATACGGAAGCCCATAGCGGCCAGGACACAAACATTAACGTGGGACACAAACATTAATGAGGGGCTCATTAATGAGGGACACAAACATTAATGAGGGACACAAACATTAATGAGGGACACAAACATTAATGGGGGACACAAACATTAATGAGGGACACAAACATTAATGAGGGACACAAACATTAATGAGGGACACTAACATTAATGAGGGACACAAACATTAATGAGGGACACTAACATTAATGAGGGACACAAATATTAATGAGGGACACAAACATTAATGAGGGACACAATCATTAATGAGGGACACAAACATTAATGAGGGACACAAACATTAATGAGGGACACAAACATTAATGAGGGACACAAACATTAATGAGGGACACAAACATTAATGAGGGACACAAACATTAATGAGGGACACAAACATTAATGAGGGACACAAGCATTAATGAGGGACACAAACATTAATGAGGGACACAAACATAATGAGGGACACAAATATTAATGAGGGACACAAACATTAATGAGGGACACAAACATTAATGAGGGACACAAACATTAATGAGGGACACAAACATTAATGAGGGACACAAACATTAATGAGGGACACAAACATTAATGAGGGACACAAACATTAATGAGGGACACAAACATTAATGAGGGACACAAACATTAATGAGGGACACAAACATTTATGAGGGGCACAAACATTAATGGGGGACACCTTACAGTAATAGGGGTCAATGCTTCCCAATGAATATTAATAATGGCGGTGGTGATGCTTGTATTAATGATGACGATAAAAATGATAATAATAAATGGAATTAAAATAAATGAAATACAATACATCGTGAATTAACAGTCTTATATGATTTCATATTAATATAATGCCGTCTGTAGTCTGTCTACATCAGACAATTCAGAGCGTAAATACCGCGTGTTTAATATACTTAAATTACATTTAGTATAAGATTTTTACTCAATCCGCTCAATAACTATATTCGTAAAATCAATTTGCCTTTTTGTGCATTTCGAACTCCAAAAGGAAACATGAAGTTACAAATGAACTCACAATATTTTCGGCAGATGCCACATTGGACAAGAATGAATCTAATAATTAAATAATAGATTATACTGACAATCATATTGAAACAATAAGTTTACCGGTAATGGAACCCCCCCCCCCCCCCCCCCCCCTCCCGCCTACTTGCGGTGCGGTGTCCTGTAGTCTTGCGCTAGGATCAGTCGCGCAACAAGCCACCTCTCTACAGGAGAACTTTACACACGTATAGTTTTGTATAGGGCCTACAGTGCAATTCTTACTATTTATACGGATAAGTAATTAACTTACTTGCATGATGGCCATGGTGATCACCAATTTTTTCCGTTTTTTTCCAGCTTTTCAAGTTCACACGCATTGTAGTCGGTTCTCATATACTGTACTTGGCGATTAAACCCACATCTCCCCATGATACTTGGCGATACCTTTATTGCACTTTCACTTTCCAGTATGACAATAAATTACAGTATGTACTTGAAATGATGTACTGTAGAAAATAATATTTGAAACAAAAACACCTCGACACAAGCACTATACTGTATAATGTATACAGTATTGTACCTCCTACATTCATAAATTAAAATTATTAATTTAAACAGCAGCATCAGTTGTACAGTACCACAAATAATAAGGCTACAGTAATTAATAAATTATCAAAACTACAGAAATAACGTGAAACAGTATTGCCATCTCATGACATGGAGTACATTACTCCATGAAAAATTGCGCCCAAATTTAAATATATATAAGTTTAGTCCTGTGTATAACAGCGTGAGTGATGAGTGGCCAGGCTGTTAACCCAACAGTTCCACTCATACAGTACAGTCTTTCTACATACGAATTCCGCGAAAATGATCCTGACCAATATTATTCGCAGACAAGCATTCTCAGCCCATTCACCACGCATGCTTGGAATTCGAAGGATAAATCATTCCTGTTAATGAAATTATTAGTATGCGCCACGCACTCCTGGCGCTTACCTGAAAACTATTCCCAGACAAGAATCATTGGCGAATCTCTCCCGCACCTCAAGAAATGTACCAGAACGTCTGGCGAACGCGCCTAACACGCTTGTTGTTTACTGGGCTGTGATAGGCAAAACAGAAGTACAGTAGACCTTAGCAGCTAGGCTTGTACAGTCTGCAGTCGGTAATGTCACAAATCCGTACTCGTGGATATAATTTTTTTTGCTCGAAAACAGGTCTCTCTAGGAAAAGAATCAGACTTTTTTTATAAATTCAGTTACTAGTCGGTCTCTGTCAGTCTGTGGGAAAACACTCTGATATTTTCGGGAATTTTGGGAATTCGGGACAAAAATCGGGAAAATTTAGAATTCGGGAAAAAAATTAAATTTTTTTTTCATAACTAGGCCTATTTTATTTTTTTTACAGGCATCAGGGGATTAACGTGTTTGGGGGCCTCCACATAATACAGTACAGTAATACTGTAGGCCTAATTCCTAATATAAGTAACACATGTCATTAAACCAATTGATGAGGGAAAGGAGCAGGATACAGAGGCAGGCTTTTCTAACCAAAACAATAAACGACCACTTTACCAATTGAGGGAAAGGAGCAGGTTACAGAACACTGCACCAGTACTACACTGTACATGTACAATTACTGTACCTACAGTACCGGCGGTACAGTTCAGGTGGATGAGGCTCTGAAACACGTTAGTCCTGGCATCAGGGGCGTCACAATCCAGTTTCGCCATATCGTAGTACAGTAGCAGAGCAGTATCGGTAACAGTCTCACAGTGTCTGTCAGCTATCGATATATGTCAGTATGTAATGCTGAAGAATACGGTAGACAGGTAGATGAATACTGCCTGACCGCAGAATAGGTTATACACAATAAACGATATTGTTACCAATCAGCCAATTGACAGATTGAGAGAAAGGAACAGGTTACAGAGGCAGGCTTTTCTAACCAAAACAATAAACGATATTGTTACCAATTGAGGGAAATAAACAGGTTATAGAGAGAGGCAGGCTTATCTAACCATAACAATAAACGATATTGTTACCAAATTGAGGGAAAGGAACAGGTTACAGCAGCAGGCCCGTATGGTGATCATAATATCTGGGGGGGCAGAGGCCAAATCTGGGGGGGCAATCCCATAACTGGGATTTGGGGAGCATACAAAAAAGTGAGAGTTAATTTAGTACATAAAGTAAAATCAATATTGTTGAAAGGTGTGTGGGGCGAGCCACGAAGTTGGCGGAGCCTTGGCAAATTGACACTGTTAAGGAGAATGTCAATAATGGCAAATAGTTGTTGACGTAACTATTTTGACATTAAATAACATTGTCAGATTTAAAGCTGTCGAATTGAAAATTTGTAGGCATAAATATGTCCAAAACTTGACATTATTTAGCGACTTTTTCATCACAACAGTTCAACAGTCTCCCGCTAGATGGCTACGTGTCTAAACATTAAATGTCCTCCCATTTCTTTGCTCTTAATCCGTTTAACCTGAAACTTGGCAGAATTGTACTCGACCATTAGCTGTGTCATTTAAACTTTTTCGGAGGTCTTAACCCTTCGTTTCTCAAACAGATGATTCCTTTGAGGTCAATTTTGACCTCAGGTAAATGAGAGGGTTGGGGTGGTCCAAAAAAAGTTGTCGAATTTAAACTCAGTTTGCACATCAGATGTCATAAAATGAGCCCAAACTCAGCGCCAATCCTCAGCGCAATCCTCAGCGCCAAGCCATTTAGCTGCAAGCTGGCTCCCAAACTACAAGCAATTAAACAATGGGTCAACAACAAACAACCCATCCACCCTGGTAGCCTATGGGAGAACCTAGCGCTTTCGAGTATTTTTAGTAATTACAGGTAGGTAGGTAGGTATATTAATGTCATGTAGTGTAAAAGCCTTTGCTGAATTGCCCCGTTATTTTTATTATCTTTTACATTAAAATACTCTGTAGTTGATTTAATAAGTGTAAGAGACCGTATTATTGCTGTATCTGTGTTTTTAGAGGATCTAAGACCTATTTCCTCCGTATGTGTACTGTGAAAGGCATATTTTATGATTCTATGGCAATTCGTGACGCAAAAGGGTGAGAGCTACTCTTGAACAGTAGTTACTATGACTACGGTTAACAGCTGACATTCATACGTGTTGATTTCCTTTGTTCTACGGCGTCTCTCAGCTCAGTCAGCCAATGAGAGCGTTTTTGTGGCTCCTTGTACAGAAAATTTCCGAGAAATGACGCAATGCCTATGTGCAGTGTTTACATTCAGTCTTGAGCCAAAGAAAGAACGGCTTGGAAGTATTTTGTGCTGTACTGCTTTTTAGTCGTACACTAGTAGGTTTAATTATAAAGGGCATATATCCTTTAACATACAAAACAACTGACTACTTGAATATCTCATGCCTATGTGCACTGACATACCGGTACTGACTTGTTGTTTTATACTGCTATTTGCTGTCAGTTCTTCATAATATGGTTGATGAATTATTATATTTGGAATAACGATAAATAACCCCGCAACCCAATATTCTTGATATACCGAAGGTAAGAGAGAAAGGTTACCAATAACGATTGTGACTTATGTTAAAGTGGTTTGAAGTGAATCTAATGTTATTTGATAGACCCTACATGAGTCAGCCTGTGTTCCTTTTATATGTGACTAAAATCAGTGAAGATTGGCAGATTAGTGTGCAGTATTGTGCAGCATAGTGTATGAGTGAGTCTGTTAAAGAAGCAATTCCTAAAGAATGCGCCATATATGTGAATTATAATTAAGCCATATCGTTGTGAGTAGTTTAAGTCATAACTCTGTTTATATAGATAAAGCGCCACGTCCTAAAGGAACTGTTAATATTACCGAAGGTGAATAATATTGTCAGAGATTATATAATACTGTCAGTCGAATAATACATTAGGCTTACATAGCAATAAAAAATTAAACCGTCGAACCCAAT
This sequence comes from Nemertoderma westbladi, assembly GCA_032718475.1. Classification (NCBI taxonomy): domain Eukaryota; kingdom Metazoa; phylum Xenacoelomorpha; order Nemertodermatida; family Nemertodermatidae; genus Nemertoderma; species Nemertoderma westbladi. Next base: position 1,970 of record JAUCBJ010001957.1, on the reverse strand, counting down.
CTCCCGGGAATATCCAGCGGGTGAATGGTCGCGCACGGATTGGTTTCGACTAGTGTAGTGAATCAAATACTTGTCATAGACTAAAAAGCAGATTTATTATCTAGAAGACATTCTAATTTGGCGGGTTAAACTGCCAAAGGTCTGAAAGCGCGAACATTAAAGGATATAGCTTCTTTATTGCAGTAAGCAATAAAGTCGAAAGTACCGGTCGACCGGTAACCAGTAGGCCTGACTGCCTGATCATCCGGACCGGTACCTACAGCAGTATTATTAGATTTTGATTATTATATACCAGTAGGCCTTAATAATTAATCAGGGACTGCAGCCCTGGTTTTTTATTGAGATTTTTACTTATTTCTGTCAAGTTTTATTTGTTTGTAGGCCAGTATTGAACAGAAGGCGTGTAAACCTCATCAGATTGTATAGACAATTTGTAGGCTAAGCTGTTGTCTGATTGCTGTTAAGTCCGAACGAATTGCAGTGTGTGTAGAGCACTTGTCCGATTAAGTACGGTTAGGAAGTAGGGGCAGCCACGCTGTAAGGTAAACCCCCAATTAAAGAATAAGTCGCACTACTGGGTTAGAGCGCATACTCCCTAATCATTTCGGAGTCTGCATATACCGTAGTTTATTTAGGCTTGAGAGTGGTCTGCCATCGTTTAGTCTGTACTTTGTTTGTGTAAGTCTGTACGGGTAGCGTATAATTTTATTTAAATAATTTGTAGGCTGGATAGTTGTCTGGCTGTTATTAAGTCTGAACGGATTGCCGCGTGTGTAGATCATCTGTCCGATTAAGTACGATTAGGCAGTAGGGGCAGCAATGCTGTAAGGTAAACCCCCAACTAAAGAATAAGTCGCACTACTGGGTTAGAGCGCATACTCCCTAATCATTTCGGAGTCTGCATATACCGTAGTTTGTTTAGGCTTGATAGTAGTCTGTCAGTGTTCGGTCTGTATTTTGTTTGAGTAGTTTGTACGCGTAGCGTAATATTTATTATTCAGAGTTTATGCGATTATTCGCAACATTCAAGTCCCCAAGTTTGTTCCTACAGTAATTGTGTTTGTTATACATACCGCTATAGTTAAATTAACCCCGGTACTACACGGGCTGCTCGGCGTAGGTCAAGACTGGTGATTTTGTGCATCGGTCACTCCAGCAGATGCCGTGGTTCTTTTAGCTGTTCAAGTATATTTAACTACTGATTATTTGTTATACAAGTACTTGTACCTAATTTAGGGTTTAGTGTACAATACTTTCCGAAGTAATTATTGTAGGCATTATATTTGTGTTGTAAAGTGGTTGATAGGCACATTCGATTAGCTCTATTAACTTCTAGGTAGGAACACTCCGTGATACATAACGTAGAACCTATAGCGATACGGCTATAGGTCGTCAGGCGGTGGTATTTTCCTATCTAGACAACGCAGTGTATTTACTACTACTTATTATTTCAAATACCGTAGTACCCTGTCCGCTGTAATAACCGGTTTTCTAACCCTTTGTTAGGCTGGTTTGTAGACTTCTTGTAAAAATACCCTAAAAATTCGTATTTGTGTTTTTGTAAAATTTTTATGTTTATTTAGAGATTGTAATCTCAACCCGAATTGTACGTAATTGTAGTATTAAGTAACTTAGGTAAATTAGTATTATTTGTTTTAGTGTCCTGTACGTAACACTTCACTGAAAGCGCACCGCTTTGTGTAGTGATTACTCCCCAGAAATAATAACATTTATTTCAAACATTGACAAAACCCATTTAAAACGGGTATATATATATTATAAATCAAATCTAACGATTTATAAATCGTAGGCCTACCATACAACCATTAGGTCTAAATATCAGTTGGATTACTGCTCAAATAACGGTAATAAAGTAAGTAAAGTAACAAAGTAACCCTAAAGTAACAGAAATTCAATTATTCTAAAATAATTGATATACCGGTATTTACGATAGGCCTATTATCTTTATT
>JAUCBJ010001956.1:0-31266 GCA_032718475.1 Nemertoderma westbladi | reverse complement strand
GTATCTATACCACTGTAATAACAATTTATGGTTTAGTTACATGGGTCTCCCAAACCTGAGGGACCGCTTTAGTTTTAACGATATTTGTATTACGGACGGCAGTTGTATCTCAGTGCAGAAATCAGATTCAGACTTGTGCTATTACTGGTGACTATTTATTACCTATGATATTTCATATTTCTATAATACATGGAAGCAGAAACAAGAAGCTAGTTTTTCCCAAGATATAGATCGAAACATCCGTCATTACAGAACCAGTTACAACAGACTCATCCGCACGGTAACCGGCCGCCCATGTACTCTAAGATCTAGCCGGCTACCGCGATAAGAATAACACTGAACCTTAAGGTTCGATTATTTACTGCAGTAGTAGTACCAGTACCCTATGTTATAGATCACGATAACTCATTTTATATGCCACCAGATCCCTGCGTGTGTCCCTCGGTAAAGCAGGCTGTGGGGATGCCACCAGATCCCTGCGTGTGTCCCTCGGTAAAGCAGGCTGTAGGTGAAAATAAAAACATTGTCACTCAGGGGTTTCTGTTTACCAGATGCTGATGGCCAAACGTTTATGTTTTGAGACATAGAGAGACTAACGCATATTGAGACCTTTTTAGCGCCATTTGATGGTATTTATTTCTCTCTTCCTAAATAGTCTCGAGTTCATAAATAACCTTAATCCACCGTATATGTCATAATCAAGTGGCAACTCAATAATTTAATATGAAGAATAAAATGTTTTTATTCCATTTAATATGATCAGATAATTATAGAAAAATCAGAAGCAGAATCAAATCAAAGTAATTTATACTTACATTGCAAAGATATGTCGCACAAGTATGTTAGTAACAAAAAAAAACACTTTTTTACATGAATTATTTTTGTTATTCATTTTATTTTTAAGTATATTTAAGCTATAATATAGACTTATTGCTAATCTACTTCAATTAATTGTTAAATTAATTGATCATACATGTGAGCAATAATTGCACACCCAAATATTCCATGTCCTGGAATACAATGCCTTAAACTCAGAAAAAAAGGAGAGATGGACAGTCATTGGACACCTGTCATGGACATGGACACCCTCCAAGGACATGGACACCCTCCATGGACACTTTCCATGGACATGGATAGCATCTATGGACTGACATGAACATCTTCCATGGACGGACATGGACACCCTCCATAGACATGGACACCTTCCATGGATAATGAAAGCCTCCAAGGACAGGGATAGTCTCCATGGACTGACATGGACATCCTCCATGGACTGACATGGACAGCCTCCATGGACGGACATGGACACCCTCCATAGACATGGACACCTTCCATGGATAATGAAAGCCTCCAAGGACAGGGATAGTCTCCATGGACTGACATGGACATCCTCCATGGACTGACATGGACAGCCTCCATGGACGGACATGGACACCCTCCATAGACATGGACACCTTCCATTGTCATGGACAGCCTCCAAGGACATGGATACCCTGCATATGGACATGGATACCCCATGGACGGACATGCACACCCTGCATATGGACATGGACACACTCCATGGACTAATATGGACAGCCTCCAAGGACATGGAAAACCTGTAATGGATATGGACACCCTGCATGGACTGACGTGGACAGCCTCCAAGGACATGGACACCCTGTATATTGACATGGACAGGACATCCTCCATGGTCTGACATGGACACCCTCCCTGGACGGACATGGACAGCCTCCCTGGATATGGACACCCTCCCTGGACGGACATGGACAGTAGACCCCTGCATATGGACATGGACACCCTCCATGGACTGACATGGACAGTCTCCAAGGACATGGACACCCTGTATATTGACATAGACTGGACACCCTCCATGGACTGACATGGACACCCTGCATATGGACATGGACACCCTGTATATGGACATGGACACCCCCACGGACTGACATGGACACCCTGCATATGGACATGGACACCCTCCAAGGACTGACATGGACACCCTCCATGGACAGCCTCCAAGAACATGGACTCCCTGTATATTGACATGGACTGGACACCCTCCATGGACTAACATGGACACCCTCCCTGGACAGACATGGACACACCCTCCCTGGACGGACATGGAAACCCTGCATATGGCATAGACAGCCTCCCTGGATATGGACACCCTATATACATGGACACCCCCCTGGACTGACATGGACACCCTCCATATGGAGATGGACACCCTACAAGGACATGGACACCCTCCATGGACATGGACTGTCATGGACAGCCTCCCGCGACGGACATGGACACACTGTATATGGACATGGACACCCCCCATGGACTAACATGGACACCCTCATTCGACGGACATGGACACCCTGTATATGGACATGGACAGCCTCCCTGGACGGACATGGACAGCCTTCCTGGATATGGACACCCTGTATATGGACATGGACACCCTGCATGGACTGACGTGGACAGCCTCCAAGGACATGGACACCCTGTATATTGACATGGACAGGACATCCTCCATGGACTGACATGGACAGCCTCCCTGGACGGACATGGACAGCCTTCCTGGATATGGACACCCTGTATATGGACATGGACACCCTGTATATGGACATGGACAGCCTCCCTGGAGGACATGGACACCCTGTATATGGACATGGACATCCTCCATGGACTAACATGGACAGCCTCCCTGGACGGACATGGACAGCCTTCCTGGATATGGACACCCTGTATATGGACATGGACCCCCAGCATGGACATGGACACCCTCCAGTCTAAATAATTTGTCCAGAATTAGTAACAAAGATAGTATTCAGAAAAACCCATAAATGAAAATGGTTTATTTTACAACATATTGCAGGACATGGAGTAGGTTGTGGAAATCAGTAAGGTAAGTTTACATACAGAAATAACAATCAAAAATACAAAATTACATCTATTTCAATAATATACTATATAATATAATATTATAATCAAAGACTGGCCTGTTAAAGGCAATACGGACAGAAAAGCGTAACATCCGTTCGTAAATTTAAAAGGGAAATAATTATTAATTTCATTGAAAATACCTGAAAATAGAACAAAATTTATATATAATAATAATAAATCTGACAGAAAAATAAAACAACAAAGTCCCAAATTGACAAAAAAGTTAAAAAACTACGAAGGCGGGAAGTTAGAGGCAATGAAAAACTGAAAACCTAATCGAAATTAAATTCTTCGCTAAATTAAAGTGACTACTTAGCACCGCGGGTATTCTACTAATCATGAGTTATTAACTAATTAACTAATAGTTAACACTTAATACATAAGATGTACATTGATTGGACACTGGTAAAAAAAACCTTGATATTAATATATTATAATAATATGTGACAAGTTGTTATATTTACAGTTTATTAAGTTCTCAGAACGAGTACAGACTTTACGAATAACAGGTCATACAGCGAGAGAACTCTGGCCTAAAATAATGTAAGTTCCATAGAGGGACAGACCCATTGGGAGTATCTACTCGAACTCGAGGTAAATATATCGTGTTGTACGAACAATGTAATAGGATTAAAGTGATTCTATCGGTATATTCCACATTTAATTAAGGCCGCTGGGGTGAAAATTCCTGCAATTAATATGATAAGACTGAAATGAGAATCGTTAAAAAAATAGCGTCGTAAGATTGGGTTTATTAACAAAAGTGGAATATATAACTGTTTCGTAACCAAAACATTAATCCCTTTCTCCATTTAGAACCACTCGAGACCCAATTCCTAACGACAGAAACATTGTAAGTCAGCCTCCAATAAATATTTGTAAATTCTCGCTATATGAGCCGTTATGTCGCAGACTTTGGATTGTGTTTAGCGAAATGTTGTACCAGTTATAGTTGAATCAACTACCCCACCATCCTCCTCTACCAATAATCTAATCTCTTATTCTGGAACTGATAGTATTACTTTATTAAACGACAGTATAGAAGGAAAGTCAGACTGGGGGAGTTAGATTGAGTGGTTGGTTACCTGGGTTACCCTTACCGACCAATCCTGAGCCATTGAAGTGGTTCGGTAGTAGTGGTTTGAACGCCGAGTTCGAACTGTGTCTAAAACTCGGTTTCATTCGAGATTCCGGAGACGAAAAGAATATCGGAGTGTAGGCGGTAGAGGCGCCACCCGATTGGTGGTTGCCGTGGCTACTACGCGGGTCCTCCACCACTTTGACCTTCTCGCAGCCGTCTGGGGGTTCCCGCGCGAAGCAAAAGGAACGGTTGTGATTGGGCGAAACGGAATATTTAGACGGCGGGTTGGGTGATGCTTGGATGCGGTTCTCCTTGTCGACTTGGCAACCGGTTACCTTGGCTACGGGGTCCCCGGTTACCTTGACCATCGGAACTTGCATCTTCCCATCTAGGAACTCGTAATGTTCCTTGCCGTCTTCGACGATGTCTTTAATGCCGTTAACCATGGATTTATCCAGATTCCCCAATGATTCCACGGGCTCCTCTATGTGGCTATCATCCATGTCAATGCCTTCATCCACAGCATCTCCATTACATATGTTACCAAACCCATTCACGATGACGTCACCAGACGGAACATCCTCCATAGCGCCATCTTGCGACACTTTATCGCAATGATTACCAACACATCCGGTACCCGACCTGTCGCAGTTTCCGTTAGTCAGAGAGGACGGTTTGGAGTCCAGGGTCTTACAGAGGGTCCCCTGTCCCCCCGCAATGCCCCCTCCCAGGGTCTCTGGTCCCCGCACGGCTGCCCCCCAGACTGTGCCCCCACCTACCGTTCCCCCTGCTACCGTTCCCCCTCCCGCGACTGTGCCCCCTGCTACCGTTCCCCCTCCCCCTTCCCCGACTGTGCCCCCTCCTCCCCCTCCCCCTGTATCCAACAACCCCGGTGTCTGTGTATCCACGCTCCGCGTACTGCTCGACCTACTGACCCCGGGGGGCGGGGGGCACCGTCTCCCGTCCGCCCCCTCCCAGACCCGCGGGGGCGAGGCTGCGAGACTCGCGTTCCGGTTCAGTACGAGCCGCTCGATCTCCTGATTTAACGCCTCCGTCGAGTTCCCTATCCGCGGTCGCAAACTCAGCGTTATCGGTTGTACGACGCCCCGTGGACGTTTACTACCGACCATCTGCCGACCGACTAACTGCAACTCCTTCACATAGTCGCCGGAGCCGATGGACTGCGAGCGTTTGTGTTTGACGAGGAGTTCGGCTTCCCAGTCGGTTGGGGTCTGCGTCGCTTTATCAGCGACGGAGGGGGGCTGGTTGAACGCGCGGGGCCAGTAGCCGGAGAGGTACGGGGCCACGATGGTGTCCAGGGAAGAGGTCCGTCGGATAGGGGGGGTGGCTCGGGTGGCCACGGTGGGTGGCGACGGGGTGGCAATGGAGGGACCCCGGGTCCCGGTGGTGGGCCGGTGGCGTAGAGCGGGGGTCCGGATGGGGCTGGAACGGGGGGCGCCCCCTCCATTAGGGCTGGACCTAGCGACCCCTCCATTAGGGCTGGCCCTAGCGCCCCCTCCATTAGGGCTGGACCTAGCGCCCCCTCCCCCCGGACTCACCGATGGAGATGCCCCCTCACCATTACTTTCCGGGGACCGCCTCTTTCCGAGTTTCAAACCTTCTGGACACCAAATCGTCGGCGATGCGTTGAGGGAGCCGCCAGCGTTGAGGGATCCACCGCAATACTTCCTGCCGACTCCGCCGCTCCGAGGGAGTGCCTTAGGCTTCAATGAGAAGGGATGGGTCGCTCTGATTGGCTGAGGCTTCCCATTGGAGGAACCCTGTAGGGGTGAGTTATTGGGTCGGAATTTACCGGAGTTATTTGGAGACGTTCGTGATTTGCCATTCGAATGACTCATATTCCTCCAATCAAATAATCCTAGAATAAGTTTCACGAGTTTGTATCATGTCCTGGCCGTTACATAAATGGCAATCATAATAAACCAGCTGAAAAACAATTATATTATATATATGCGAAACTAAAACTAAACATTAACAGAGCTGGGTTGAACTGTACGAAACTAAAACTAAACATTAACAGAGCTGGGTAGAACTGTACGAAACTAAAACTAAACATTAACAGAGCTGGGTAGAACTGTACGAAACTAAAACTAAACATTAACAGAGCTGGGTAGAACTGTACGAAACTAAAACTAAACATTAACAGAGCTGGGTTGAACTGTACGAAACTAAAACTAAACATTAACAGAGTTGGGTTGAACTGTACGAAACTAAAACTAAACATTAACAGAGCTGGGTAGAACTGTACGAAACTAAAACTAAACATTAACAGAGCTGGGTTGAACTGTACGAAACTAAAACTAAACATTAACAGAGTTGGGTAGAACTGTACGAAACTAAAACTAAACATTAACAGAGCTGGGTTGAACTGTACGAAACTAAAACTAAACATTAACAGAGCTGGTTAGAACTGTACGAAACTAAAACTAAACATTAACAGAGCTGGGTAGAACTGTACGAAACTAAAACTAAACATTAACAGAGCTGGGTTGAACTGTACGAAACTAAAACTAAACATTAACAGAGTTGGGTTGAACCTTACGAAAAAAAACTAAACATTAACAGAACTGGGTAGAACTGTACGAAACTAAAACTAAACATTAACAGAGTTGGGTTGAACTGTACGAAACTAAAACTAAACATTAACAGAGTTGGGTTGAACTGTACGAAACTAAAACTAAACATTAACAGAGTTGGGTTGAACTGTACGAAACTAAAACTAAACATTAACAGAGCTGGGTAGAACTGTACGAAACTAAAACTAAACATTAACAGAGTTGGGTTGAACCTTACAAAAAAAACTAAACATTAACAGAACTGGGTAGAACTGTACGAAACTAAAACTAAACATTAACAGAGTTGGGTTGAACAGTACGAAACTAAAACTAAACATTAACAGAGCTGGGTAGAACTGTACGAAACTAAAACTAAACATTAACAGAGCTGGGTTGAACTGTACGAAACTAAAACTAAACATTAACAGAGTTGGGTTGAACCTTACGAAAAAAAACTAAACATTAACAGAACTGGGTAGAACTGTACGAAACTAAAACTAAACATTAACAGAGTTGGGTTGAACTGTACGAAACTAAAACTAAACATTAACAGAGTCGGGTTGAACTGTACGAAACTAAAACTAAACATTAACAGAGTTGGGTTGAACTGTACGAAACTAAAACTAAACATTAACAGAGTTGGGTTGAACTGTACGAAACTAAAACTAAACATTAACAGAGCTGGGTTGAATTGTACGAAACTAAAACTAAACATTAACAGAGTTGGGTTGAACTGTACGAAACTAAAACTAAACATTAACAGAGCTGGGTAGAACTGTACGAAACTAAAACTAAACATTAACAGAGTTGGGTTGAACCTTACGAAAAAAAACTAAACATTAACAGAGCTGGGTAGAACTGTACGAAACTAAAACTAAACATTAACAGAGTTGGGTTGAACTGTACGAAACTAAAACTAAACATTAACAGAGTTGGGTTGAACTGTACGAAATTAAAACTAAACATTAACAGAGCTGGGTTGAACTGTACGAAACTAAAACTAAACATTAACAGAGTTGGGTTGAACTGTACGAAACTAAAACTAAACATTAACAGAGTTGGGTTGAACTGTACGAAATTAAAACTAAACATTAACAGAGTTGGGTTGAACTGTACGAAACTAAAACTAAACATTAACAGAGTTGGGTTGAACCTTACGAAAAAAAACTAAACATTAACAGAACTGGGTAGAACTGTACGAAACTAAAACTAAACATTACCAGAGTTGGGTTGAACTGTACGAAACTAAAACTAAACATTAACAGAGTTGGGTTGAACTGTACGAAACTAAAACTAAACATTAACAGAGTTGGGTTGAACTGTACGAAACTAAAACTAAACATTAACAGAGTTGGGTTGAACTGTACGAAACTAAAACTAAACATTAACAGAGTGGGTTGAACTGTACGAAACTAAAACTAAACATTAACAGAGTTGGGTTGAACTGTACGAAACTAAAACTAAACATTAACAGAGCTGGGTAGAACTGTACGAAACTAAAACTAAACATTAACAGAGTTGGGTTGAACTGTACGAAACTAAAACTAAACATTAACAGGGTTGGGTTGAACTGTACGAAACTAAAACTAAACATTAACAGAGTTGGGTTGAACTGTACGAAACTAAAACTAAACATTAACAGAGTTGGGTTGAACTGTACGAAACTAAAACTAAACATTAACAGAGTGGGTTGAACTGTACGAAACTAAAACTAAACATTAACAGAGTTGGGTTGAACTGTACGAAACTAAAACTAAACATTAACAGAGCTGGGTAGAACTGTACGAAACTAAAACTAAACATTAACAGAGCTGGGTTGAACTGTACGAAACTAAAACTAAACATTAACAGAGTTGGGTTGAACCTTGCGAAAAAAAACTAAACATTAACAGAGCTGGGTAGAACTGTACGAAACTAAAACTAAACATTAACAGAGCTGGGTTGAACTGTACGAAACTAAAACTAAACATTAACAGAGTTGGGTTGAACTGTACGAAACTAAAACTAAACATTAACAGGGCTGGGTAGAACTGTACGAAACTAAAACTAAACATTACCAGAGTTGGGTTGAACTGTACGAAACTAAAACTAAACATTAACAGAGCTGGGTAGAACTGTACGAAACTAAAACTAAACATTAACTGAGTTGGGTTGAACTGTACGAAACTAAAACTAAACATTAACAGAGCTGGGTTGAACTGTACGAAACTAAAACTAAACATTAACAGAGTTGGGTTGAACTGTACGAAACTAAAACTAAACATTAACAGAGTTGGGTTGAACTGTACGAAACTAAAACTAAACATTAACAGAGCTGGGTTGAACTGTACGAAACTAAAACTAAACATTAACAGAGTTGGGTTGAACTGTACGAAACTAAAACTAAACATTAACAGAGTTGGGTTGAACTGTACGAAACTAAAACTAAACATTAACAGAGTTGGGTTGAACTGTACGAAATTAAAACTAAACATTAACAGAGTTGGGTTGAACTGTACGAAACTAAAACTAAACATTAACAGAGTTGGGTTGAACTGTACGAAACTAAAACTAAACATTAACAGAGCTGGGTAGAACTGTACGAAACTAAAACTAAACATTAACAGAGCTGGGTTGAACTGTACGAAACTAAAACTAAACATTAACAGAGTTGGGTTGAACTGTACGAAACTAAAACTAAACATTAACAGAGTTGGGTTGAACTGTACGAAACTAAAACTAAACATTAACAGAGTTGGGTTGAACTGTACGAAACTAAAACTAAACATTAACAGAGTTGGGTTGAACTGTACGAAATTAAAACTAAACATTAACAGAGTTGGGTTGAACTGTACGAAACTAAAACTAAACATTAACAGAGTTGGGTTGAACCTTACGAAAAAAAACTAAACATTAACAGAACTGGGTAGAACTGTACGAAACTAAAACTAAACATTACCAGAGTTGGGTTGAACTGTACGAAACTAAAACTAAACATTAACAGAGTTGGGTTGAACTGTACGAAACTAAAACTAAACATTAACAGAGTTGGGTTGAACTGTACGAAACTAAAACTAAACATTAACAGAGTTGGGTTGAACTGTACGAAACTAAAACTAAACATTAACAGAGTGGGTTGAACTGTACGAAACTAAAACTAAACATTAACAGAGTTGGGTTGAACTGTACGAAACTAAAACTAAACATTAACAGAGCTGGGTAGAACTGTACGAAACTAAAACTAAACATTAACAGAGTTGGGTTGAACTGTACGAAACTAAAACTAAACATTAACAGAGTTGGGTTGAACTGTACGAAACTAAAACTAAACATTAACAGAGTTGGGTTGAACTGTACGAAACTAAAACTAAACATTAACAGAGTTGGGTTGAACTGTACGAAACTAAAACTAAACATTAACAGAGTGGGTTGAACTGTACGAAACTAAAACTAAACATTAACAGAGTTGGGTTGAACTGTACGAAACTAAAACTAAACATTAACAGAGCTGGGTAGAACTGTACGAAACTAAAACTAAACATTAACAGAGCTGGGTTGAACTGTACGAAACTAAAACTAAACATTAACAGAGTTGGGTTGAACCTTACGAAAAAAAACTAAACATTAACAGAACTGGGTAGAACTGTACGAAACTAAAACTAAACATTAACAGAGTTGGGTTGAACTGTACGAAACTAAAACTAAACATTAACAGAGTTGGGTTGAACTGTACGAAACTAAAACTAAACATTAACAGAGTTGGGTTGAACTGTACGAAACTAAAACTAAACATTAACAGAGCTGGGTTGAACTGTACGAAACTAAAACTAAACATTAACAGAGCTGGGTAGAACTGTACGAAACTAAAACTAAACATTAACAGAGTTGGGTTGAACTGTACGAAACTAAAACTAAACATTAACAGAGTGGGTTGAACTGTACGAAACTAAAACTAAACATTAACAGAGTTGGGTTGAACTGTACGAAACTAAAACTAAACATTAACAGAGCTGGGTAGAACTGTACGAAACTAAAACTAAACATTAACAGAGTTGGGTTGAACCTTACGAAAAAAAACTAAACATTAACAGAGCTGGGTAGAACTGTACGAAACTAAAACTAAACATTAACAGAGCTGGGTTGAACTGTATGAAACTAAAACTAAACATTAACAGAGTTGGGTTGAACTGTACGAAACTAAAACTAAACATTAACAGAGTTGGGTTGAACTGTACGAAACTAAAACTAAACATTAACAGAGTTGGGTTGAACTGTACGAAACTAAAACTAAACATTAACAGAGTTGGGTTGAACTGTACGAAACTAAAACTAAACATTAACAGAGTGGGTTGAACTGTACGAAACTAAAACTAAACATTAACAGAGTTGGGTTGAACTGTACGAAACTAAAACTAAACATTAACAGAGCTGGGTAGAACTGTACGAAACTAAAACTAAACATTAACAGAGCTGGGTTGAACTGTACGAAACTAAAACTAAACATTAACAGAGTTGGGTTGAACCTTACGAAAAAAAACTAAACATTAACAGAACTGGGTAGAACTGTACGAAACTAAAACTAAACATTAACAGAGTTGGGTTGAACTGTACGAAACTAAAACTAAACATTAACAGAGTTGGGTTGAACTGTACGAAACTAAAACTAAACATTAACAGAGTTGGGTTGAACTGTACGAAACTAAAACTAAACATTAACAGAGCTGGGTTGAACTGTACGAAACTAAAACTAAACATTAACAGAGCTGGGTAGAACTGTACGAAACTAAAACTAAACATTAACAGAGTTGGGTTGAACTGTACGAAACTAAAACTAAACATTAACAGAGTGGGTTGAACTGTACGAAACTAAAACTAAACATTAACAGAGTTGGGTTGAACTGTACGAAACTAAAACTAAACATTAACAGAGCTGGGTAGAACTGTACGAAACTAAAACTAAACATTAACAGAGTTGGGTTGAACCTTACGAAAAAAAACTAAACATTAACAGAGCTGGGTAGAACTGTACGAAACTAAAACTAAACATTAACAGAGCTGGGTTGAACTGTATGAAACTAAAACTAAACATTAACAGAGTTGGGTTGAACCTTACGAAAAAAAACTGAACATTAACAGAACTGGGTAGAACTGTACGAAACTAAAACTAAACATTAACAGAGCTGGGTTGAACTGTACGAAACTAAAACTAAACATTTAACAGAGTTGGGTTGAACTGTACGAAATTAAAACTAAACATTAACAGAGCTGGGTTGAACTGTACGAAACTAAAACTAAACATTAACAGAGTTGGGTTGAACTGTGCGAAACTAAAACTAAACATTAACAGAGTTGGGTTGAACTGTACGAAACTAAAACTAAACATTAACAGAGCTGGGTTGAACTGTACGAAACTAAAACTAAACATTAACAGAGTTGGGTTGAACTGTACGAAACTAAAACTAAACATTAACAGAGCTGGGTTGAACTGTACGAAACTAAATCTAAACATTAACTGAGTTGGGTTGAACTGTACGAAACTAAAACTAAACATTAACAGAGTTGGGTTGAACTGTACGAAACTAAAACTAAACATTAACAGAGTTGGGTTGAACTGTACGAAACTAAAACTAAACATTAACAGAGTTGGGTTGAACCTTACGAAAAAAAACTAAACATTAACAGAGCTGGGTAAAACTGTACGAAACTAAAACTAAACATTAACAGAGTTGGGTTGAACTGTACGAAACTAAAACTAAACATTAACAGAGTTGGGTTGAACCTTACGAAAAAAAACTAAACATTAACAGAGCTGGGTAAAACTGTACGAAACTAAAACTAAACATTAACAGAGTTGGGTTGAACTGTACGAAACTAAAACTAAACATTAACAGAACTGGGTAGAACTGTACGAAACTAAAACTAAACATTAACAGAGCTGGGTTGAACTGTACGAAACAAAAACTAAACAACATTAACAGAGCTGGGTTGAACTGTACGAAACTAAAACTAAACATTAACAGAGCTGGGTAGAACTGTACGAAACTAAAACTAAACATTAACCGAGTTGGGTTGAACTGTACGAAACTAAAACTAAACATTAACAGAGTTGGGTTGAACTGTACGAAACTAAAACTAAACATTAACAGAGTTGAGTTGAACCTTACGAAAAAAAACTAAACATTAACAGAGCTGGGTAAAACTGTACGAAACTAAAACTAAACATTAACAGAGTTGGGTTGAACTGTACGAAACTAAAACTAAACATTAACAGAGTTGGGTTGAACCTTACGAAAAAAAACTAAACATTAACAGAGCTGGGTAAAACTGTACGAAACTAAAACTAAACATTAACAGAGTTGGGTTGAACTGTACGAAACTAAAACTAAACATTAACAGAACTGGGTAGAACTGTACGAAACTAAAACTAAACATTAACAGAGCTGGGTTGAACTGTACGAAACAAAAACTAAACAACATTAACAGAGCTGGGTTGAACTGTACGAAACTAAAACTAAACATTAACAGAGCTGGGTAGAACTGTACGAAACTAAAACTAAACATTAACCGAGTTGGGTTGAACTGTACGAAACTAAAACTAAACATTAACAGAGTGGGTTGAACTGTACGAAACTAAAACTAAACATTAACAGAGTTGGGTTGAACTGTACGAAACTAAAACTAAACATTAACAGAGCTGGGTAGAACTGTACGAAACTAAAACTAAACATTAACAGAGTTGGGTTGAACCTTACGAAAAAAAACTAAACATTAACAGAGCTGGGTAGAACTGTACGAAACTAAAACTAAACATTAACAGAGCTGGGTTGAACTGTATGAAACTAAAACTAAACATTAACAGAGTTGGGTTGAACCTTACGAAAAAAAACTGAACATTAACAGAACTGGGTAGAACTGTACGAAACTAAAACTAAACATTAACAGAGCTGGGTTGAACTGTACGAAACTAAAACTAAACATTAACAGAGTTGGGTTGAACTGTACGAAACTAAAACTAAACATTAACAGAGTTGGGTTGAACTGTACGAAACTAAAACTAAACATTAACAGAGCTGGGTTGAACTGTACGAAACTAAAACTAAACATTAACAGAGCTGGGTAGAACTGTACGAAACTAAAACTAAACATTAACAGAGTTGGGTTGAACTGTACGAAACTAAAACTAAACATTAACAGAGTGGGTTGAACTGTACGAAACTAAAACTAAACATTAACAGAGTTGGGTTGAACTGTACGAAACTAAAACTAAACATTAACAGAGCTGGGTAGAACTGTACGAAACTAAAACTAAACATTAACAGAGTTGGGTTGAACCTTACGAAAAAAAACTAAACATTAACAGAGCTGGGTAGAACTGTACGAAACTAAAACTAAACATTAACAGAGCTGGGTTGAACTGTATGAAACTAAAACTAAACATTAACAGAGTTGGGTTGAACCTTACGAAAAAAAACTGAACATTAACAGAACTGGGTAGAACTGTACGAAACTAAAACTAAACATTAACAGAGCTGGGTTGAACTGTACGAAACTAAAACTAAACATTTAACAGAGTTGGGTTGAACTGTACGAAATTAAAACTAAACATTAACAGAGCTGGGTTGAACTGTACGAAACTAAAACTAAACATTAACAGAGTTGGGTTGAACTGTGCGAAACTAAAACTAAACATTAACAGAGTTGGGTTGAACTGTACGAAACTAAAACTAAACATTAACAGAGCTGGGTTGAACTGTACGAAACTAAAACTAAACATTAACAGAGTTGGGTTGAACTGTACGAAACTAAAACTAAACATTAACAGAGCTGGGTTGAACTGTACGAAACTAAATCTAAACATTAACTGAGTTGGGTTGAACTGTACGAAACTAAAACTAAACATTAACAGAGTTGGGTTGAACTGTACGAAACTAAAACTAAACATTAACAGAGTTGGGTTGAACTGTACGAAACTAAAACTAAACATTAACAGAGTTGGGTTGAACCTTACGAAAAAAAACTAAACATTAACAGAGCTGGGTAAAACTGTACGAAACTAAAACTAAACATTAACAGAGTTGGGTTGAACTGTACGAAACTAAAACTAAACATTAACAGAGTTGGGTTGAACCTTACGAAAAAAAACTAAACATTAACAGAGCTGGGTAAAACTGTACGAAACTAAAACTAAACATTAACAGAGTTGGGTTGAACTGTACGAAACTAAAACTAAACATTAACAGAACTGGGTAGAACTGTACGAAACTAAAACTAAACATTAACAGAGCTGGGTTGAACTGTACGAAACAAAAACTAAACAACATTAACAGAGCTGGGTTGAACTGTACGAAACTAAAACTAAACATTAACAGAGCTGGGTAGAACTGTACGAAACTAAAACTAAACATTAACCGAGTTGGGTTGAACTGTACGAAACTAAAACTAAACATTAACAGAGTTGGGTTGAACTGTACGAAACTAAAACTAAACATTAACAGAGTTGAGTTGAACCTTACGAAAAAAAACTAAACATTAACAGAGCTGGGTAAAACTGTACGAAACTAAAACTAAACATTAACAGAGTTGGGTTGAACTGTACGAAACTAAAACTAAACATTAACAGAGTTGGGTTGAACCTTACGAAAAAAAACTAAACATTAACAGAGCTGGGTAAAACTGTACGAAACTAAAACTAAACATTAACAGAGTTGGGTTGAACTGTACGAAACTAAAACTAAACATTAACAGAACTGGGTAGAACTGTACGAAACTAAAACTAAACATTAACAGAGCTGGGTTGAACTGTACGAAACAAAAACTAAACAACATTAACAGAGCTGGGTTGAACTGTACGAAACTAAAACTAAACATTAACAGAGCTGGGTAGAACTGTACGAAACTAAAACTAAACATTAACCGAGTTGGGTTGAACTGTACGAAACTAAAACTAAACATTAACAGAGTGGGTTGAACTGTACGAAACTAAAACTAAACATTAACAGAGTTGGGTTGAACTGTACGAAACTAAAACTAAACATTAACAGAGCTGGGTAGAACTGTACGAAACTAAAACTAAACATTAACAGAGTTGGGTTGAACCTTACGAAAAAAAACTAAACATTAACAGAGCTGGGTAGAACTGTACGAAACTAAAACTAAACATTAACAGAGCTGGGTTGAACTGTATGAAACTAAAACTAAACATTAACAGAGTTGGGTTGAACCTTACGAAAAAAAACTGAACATTAACAGAACTGGGTAGAACTGTACGAAACTAAAACTAAACATTAACAGAGCTGGGTTGAACTGTACGAAACTAAAACTAAACATTTAACAGAGTTGGGTTGAACTGTACGAAATTAAAACTAAACATTAACAGAGCTGGGTTGAACTGTACGAAACTAAAACTAAACATTAACAGAGTTGGGTTGAACTGTGCGAAACTAAAACTAAACATTAACAGAGTTGGGTTGAACTGTACGAAACTAAAACTAAACATTAACAGAGCTGGGTTGAACTGTACGAAACTAAAACTAAACATTAACAGAGTTGGGTTGAACTGTACGAAACTAAAACTAAACATTAACAGAGCTGGGTTGAACTGTACGAAACTAAATCTAAACATTAACTGAGTTGGGTTGAACTGTACGAAACTAAAACTAAACATTAACAGAGTTGGGTTGAACTGTACGAAACTAAAACTAAACATTAACAGAGTTGGGTTGAACTGTACGAAACTAAAACTAAACATTAACAGAGTTGGGTTGAACCTTACGAAAAAAAACTAAACATTAACAGAGCTGGGTAAAACTGTACGAAACTAAAACTAAACATTAACAGAGTTGGGTTGAACTGTACGAAACTAAAACTAAACATTAACAGAGTTGGGTTGAACCTTACGAAAAAAAACTAAACATTAACAGAGCTGGGTAAAACTGTACGAAACTAAAACTAAACATTAACAGAGTTGGGTTGAACTGTACGAAACTAAAACTAAACATTAACAGAACTGGGTAGAACTGTACGAAACTAAAACTAAACATTAACAGAGCTGGGTTGAACTGTACGAAACAAAAACTAAACAACATTAACAGAGCTGGGTTGAATTGTACGAAACTAAAACTAAACATTAACAGAGCTGGGTAGAACTGTACGAAACTAAAACTAAACATTAACCGAGTTGGGTTGAACTGTACGAAACTAAAACTAAACATTAACAGAGTTGGGTTGAACTGTACGAAACTAAAACTAAACATTAACAGAGTTGAGTTGAACCTTACGAAAAAAAACTAAACATTAACAGAGCTGGGTAAAACTGTACGAAACTAAAACTAAACATTAACAGAGTTGGGTTGAACTGTACGAAACTAAAACTAAACATTAACAGAGTTGGGTTGAACCTTACGAAAAAAAACTAAACATTAACAGAGCTGGGTAAAACTGTACGAAACTAAAACTAAACATTAACAGAGTTGGGTTGAACTGTACGAAACTAAAACTAAACATTAACAGAACTGGGTAGAACTGTACGAAACTAAAACTAAACATTAACAGAGCTGGGTTGAACTGTACGAAACAAAAACTAAACAACATTAACAGAGCTGGGTTGAACTGTACGAAACTAAAACTAAACATTAACAGAGCTGGGTAGAACTGTACGAAACTAAAACTAAACATTAACCGAGTTGGGTTGAACTGTACGAAACTAAAACTAAACATTAACAGAGTTGGGTTGAACTGTACGAAACTAAAACTAAACATTAACAGAGTTGAGTTGAACCTTACGAAAAAAAACTAAACATTAACAGAGCTGGGTAAAACTGTACGAAACTAAAACTAAACATTAACAGAGTTGGGTTGAACTGTACGAAACTAAAACTAAACATTAACAGAGCTGGGTAGAACTGTACGAAACTAAAACTAAACATTAACAGAGTTGGGTTGAACCTTACGAAAAAAAACTAAACATTAACAGAGCTGGGTTGAACTGTACGAAACTAAAACTAAACATTAACAGAGCTGGGTAGAACTGTACGAAACTAAAACTAAACATTAACAGAGTTGGGTTGAACTGTACGAAACTAAAACTAAACATTAACAGAGCTGGGTAGAACTGTACGAAACTAAAACTAAACATTAACAGAGTTGGGTTGAACTGTACGAAACTAAAACTAAACATTAACAGAGTTGGGTTGAACTGTACGAAACTAAAACTAAACATTAACAGAGCTGGGTTGAACTGTACGAAACTAAAACTAAACATTAACAGAGCTGGGTTGAACTGTACGAAACTAAAACTAAACATTAACAGAGTTGGGTTGAACTATACGAAACTAATACCTGCTACTATCTAATACTCTATCTGCTACCCGAGCCGAGGGTAGGGGTTGGCGCTACTCCTATCCCAAGTTTTACTCCTAATAATTAAACTGGTCCTCTATATGTCGACCACAGGGGATGAAAGGCTGAGTGGACCTTGGCGATGCTCGATACAGCCAATAGATTCCAGTCCCGGCGCTCAACCAACTGAGCGTTAGAGTGCTATCTTCGCCCGCGTCCAACCTTCGCCCGCGGGAAATCTTCGCCCGCGTCCAATCTTCGCCCGATTGGGGGAAAGGAGTACGTTACAGACACGATAGGTTATAGAGACGAATTCTTTAACCAAAACAATAAACGAGGTTGTTAATACTCATTTTGAGGGTGAAAATAGCTCGCGGGCTAAGCTTTCTCATGGGCGAAGCTTTCTCGTGGGCGAAGTTTGCTGCGTTAAGAGATAATTAAACATCCTCGATTCGCCGCAATGAGATTACGATTAATTATTAATGATTGTAATATGGCCAATGAAAGCCGACCATATTATGCAGCAACAAATTAAAAGACAATAATATATAAAAAAAAATATATATAAAGAATAATAATATATAAAGAATAATAATATATAAAGAATAATAATTTATTCACCTGTAACTGTAATCGCGAAATTTAATTCCATGTAAATTGGCAGAGAAATTTGTTTAACTAAAAGTCTATATTGATAACTAAGTAAGATAATTTACATAATGGGACACGTGTAAGTATTTGGCTGTGACTGGAAGTTATAGAAGATATAAGGTAGGCTAGTGCAGGTAGGAGGGGGGTTCACTGAACTACAGGCATTGGTTCAAAGTTCTTTTTAGCGATAAATCATAGCTGAGATATTCTAGGCCACTCATAAACAGGTAGAAGTATTATAAACGTCACGCCACCACAAAAACTCAATCAATATTAGGATAACGATAAACAGAATTCAGTGAATAACCCAGCCAATATCATAGGTAAGTAGTTTGGCAGAAAATATCTAGGAATGTATTGTTTGTTGGGCCGGGCCCCGTATCAACTGTACAACATTGTCTTTAGGGGCAGGGCCCGGCAAGAAGCTGCATGACTCAGCCCCTAACATCGGCTAATGAGTCAGCTAGTGGATCTGGGTTGGTGTATTTTTAACATATTACGTACGGTATCTATCTTGGGTTTCTAATCCAATGACGTGCTTCTGGTTACAGGTAAACAACCCACATTGCTGCAGTTCACTGCAGTGGCGGAATGGTATACTTAGTTACCGCAGCACCGGAAGGACTTACAAATATTGATTCATTTATTTATCTATATGTATTGTCACCCACAATTATTCATCTACCGACCCGTAGAAGTATAAGTATAAGTAAAGTATAAGTATTCCCGTATAAGTATAAGTATTCCCGTATAAGTATAAGTATTCCCGTATAAGTATAAGTATTCCCGTATAAAGTATAAGTATTCCCGTATAAGTATAAGTATTCCCGTATAAAGTATAAGTATTCCCGTATAAGTATAAGTATTCCCGTATAAGTATTCCCGTATAAGTATAAGTATTCCGTATAAGTATAAGTATAAGTAAAGTATAAGTATTCCCGTATAAGTATAAGTAT
The DNA here is from genome assembly GCA_032718475.1 of Nemertoderma westbladi. Taxonomy (NCBI): domain Eukaryota; kingdom Metazoa; phylum Xenacoelomorpha; order Nemertodermatida; family Nemertodermatidae; genus Nemertoderma; species Nemertoderma westbladi. The sequence goes on along the minus strand of JAUCBJ010001956.1, from coordinate 11,752 downwards.
TCCCGTATAAGTATAAGTATTCCCGTATAAGTATAAGTATTCCCGTATAAAGTATAAGTATTCCCGTATAAGTATTCCCGTATAAGTATAAGTATTCCCGTATAAGTATTCCCGTATAAGTATTCCCGTATAAAGTATAAGTATTCCCGTATAAGTATAAGTATTCCGTATAAGTATTCCCGTATAAGTATAAGTATTCCCGTATAAGTATAAGTATTCCCGTATAAGTATAAGTATTCCCGTATAAAGTATAAGTATTCCCGTATAAGTATAAGTATTCCGTATAAGTATTCCCGTATAAGTATAAGTATTCCCGTATAAGTATAAGTATTCCCGTATAAGTATAAGTATTCCCGTATAAGTATAAGTATTCCCGTATAAGTATAAGTATTCCGTATAAGTATTCCCGTATAAGTATAAGTATTCCCGTATAAGTATAAGTATTCCCGTATAAGTATTCCCGTATAAGTATAAGTATTCCCGTATAAGTATAAGTATTCCCGTATAAGTATTCCCGTATAAGTATTCCCGTATAAAGTATAAGTATTCCCGTATAAGTATAAGTATTCCGTATAAGTATTCCCGTATAAGTATAAGTATTCCCGTATAAGTATAAGTATTCCCGTATAAGTATAAGTATTCCCGTATAAAGTATAAGTATTCCCGTATAAAGTATAAGTATTCCCGTATAAGTATAAGTATTCCCGTATAAGTATAAGTATTCCCGTATAAGTATAAGTATTACCGTATAAAGTATAAGTATTCCCGTATAAGTATTCCCGTATAAGTATTCCCGTATAAAGTATAAGTATTCCCGTATAAGTATAAGTATTCCGTATAAGTAAGTATTCCCGTATAAGTATAAGTATTCCCGTATAAGTATAAGTATTCCCGTATAAGTATAAGTATTCCGTATAAGTATTCCCGTATAAGTATAAGTATTCCCGTATAAGTATAAGTATTCCCGTATAAAGTATAAGTATTCCCGTATAAGTATAAGTATTCCGTATAAGTATTCCCGTATAAGTATAAGTATTCCCGTATAAGTATAAGTATTCCCGTATAAGTATAAGTATTCCCGTATAAGTATAAGTATTCCGTATAAGTATTCCCGTATAAGTATAAGTATTCCCGTATAAGTATAAGTATTCCCGTATAAGTATAAGTATAAGTATTCCCGTATAAGTATCCCCGTATAAGTATAAGTATTCCCGTATAAGTATAAGTATTCCCGTATAAAGTATAAGTATTCCCGTATAAGTATAAGTATTCCCGTATAAGTATAAGTATAAGTATTCCCGTATAAGTATCCCCGTATAAGTATTCCCGTATAAGTATAAGTATTCCCGTATAAGTATTCCCGTATAAGTATTCCCGTATAAGTATTCCCGTATAAGTATTCCCGTATAAGTATTCCCGTATAAGTATAAGTATAAGTATTCCCGTATAAGTATCCCCGTATAAGTATAAGTATTCCCGTATAAGTATAAGTATTCCCGTATAAAGTATAAGTATTCCCGTATAAGTATAAGTATTCCCGTATAAAGTATAAGTATTCCCGTATAAGTATAAGTATTCCCGTATAAGTATTCCCGTATAAGTATTCCCGTATAAGTATTCCCGTATAAGTATTCCCGTATAAGTATAAGTATAAGTATTCCCGTATAAGTATCCCCGTATAAGTATAAGTATTCCCGTATAAGTATAAGTATAAGTATTCCCGTATAAGTATCCCCGTATAAGTATAAGTATTCCCGTATAAGTATAAGTATTCCCGTATAAGTATAAGTATTCCCGTATAAGTATAAGTATTCCCGTATAAAGTATAAGTATTCCCGTATAAGTATTCCCGTATAAGTATAAGTATTCCCGTATAAGTATTCCCGTATAAGTATTCCCGTATAAAGTATAAGTATTCCCGTATAAGTATAAGTATTCCGTATAAGTATTCCCGTATAAGTATAAGTATTCCCGTATAAGTATAAGTATTCCCGTATAAGTATAAGTATTCCCGTATAAAGTATAAGTATTCCCGTATAAGTATAAGTATTCCGTATAAGTATTCCCGTATAAGTATAAGTATTCCCGTATAAGTATAAGTATTCCCGTATAAGTATAAGTATTCCCGTATAAGTATAAGTATTCCCGTATAAGTATAAGTATTCCGTATAAGTATTCCCGTATAAGTATAAGTATTCCCGTATAAGTATAAGTATTCCCGTATAAGTATTCCCGTATAAGTATAAGTATTCCCGTATAAGTATAAGTATCCCGTATAAGTATTCCCGTATAAGTATTCCCGTATAAAGTATAAGTATTCCCGTATAAGTATAAGTATTCCGTATAAGTATTCCCGTATAAGTATTCCCGTATAAGTATAAGTATTCCCGTATAAGTATAAGTATTCCCGTATAAAGTATAAGTATTCCCGTATAAGTATAAGTATTCCCGTATAAAGTATAAGTATTCCCGTATAAGTATAAGTATTCCCGTATAAGTATAAGTATTCCCGTATAAGTATTACCGTATAAGTATAAGTATTCCCGTATAAGTATTCCCGTATAAGTATTCCCGTATAAAGTATAAGTATTCCCGTATAAGTATAAGTATTCCGTATAAGTATTCCCGTATAAGTATAAGTATTCCCGTATAAGTATAAGTATTCCGTATAAGTATTCCCGTATAAGTATAAGTATTCCCGTATAAGTATAAGTATTCCCGTATAAAGTATAAGTATTCCCGTATAAGTATAAGTATTCCGTATAAGTATTCCCGTATAAGTATAAGTATTCCCGTATAAGTATAAGTATTCCCGTATAAGTATAAGTATTCCCGTATAAGTATAAGTATTCCCGTATAAGTATAAGTATTCCGTATAAGTATTCCCGTATAAGTATAAGTATTCCCGTATAAGTATAAGTATTCCCGTATAAGTATAAGTATTCCCGTATAAGTATAAGTATTCCCGTATAAGTATAAGTATAAGTATTCCCGTATAAGTATTCCCGTATAAGTATAAGTATTCCCGTATAAGTATAAGTATTCCCGTATAAGTATTCCCGTATAAGTATTCCCGTATAAGTATTCCCGTATAAGTATAAGTATTCCCGTATAAGTATAAGTATTCCCGTATAAAGTATAAGTATTCCCGTATAAGTATAAGTATTCCCGTATAAGTATAAGTATAAGTATTCCCGTATAAGTATTCCCGTATAAGTATAAGTATTCCCGTATAAGTATAAGTATTCCCGTATAAGTATTCCCGTATAAGTATTCCCGTATAAGTATTCCCGTATAAGTATAAGTATAAGTATTCCCGTATAAGTATTCCCGTATAAGTATAAGTATTCCCGTATAAGTATAAGTATTCCCGTATAAGTATTCCCGTATAAGTATTCCCGTATAAGTATTCCCGTATAAGTATTCCCGTATAAGTATAAGTATAAGTATTCCCGTATAAGTATTCCCGTATAAGTATAAGTATTCCCGTATAAGTATAAGTATTCCCGTATAAGTATAAGTATAAGTATTCCCGTATAAGTATAAGTATAAGTATTCCCGTATAAGTATTCCCGTATAAGTATAAGTATTCCCGTATAAGTATAAGTATTCCCGTATAAGTATAAGTATTCCCGTATAAGTATAAGTATTCCCGTATAAGTATAAGTATTCCCGTATAAGTATTCCCGTATAAGTATAAGTATTCCCGTATAAGTATAAGTATTCCCGTATAAGTATAAGTATTCCCGTATAAGTATAAGTATTCCCGTATAAGTATAAGTATTCCCGTATAAGTATAAGTATTCCCGTATAAGTATAAGTATTCCCGTATAAGTATAAGTATTCCCGTATAAGTATTCCCGTATAAGTATAAGTATTCCGTATAAGTATTCCCGTATAAGTATAAGTATTCCCGTATAAGTATAAGTATAAGTATCCCGTATAAGTATTCCCGTATAAGTATAAGTATTCCCGTATAAGTATTCCCGTATAAGTATAAGTATTCCCGTATAAGTATTCCCGTATAAGTATTCCCGTATAAGTATCCGTATAAGTATTCCCGTATAAGTATAAGTATTCCCGTATAAGTATTCCCGTAGAAGTATAAGTATTCCCGTATAAGTATTCCCGTATAAGTATTCCCGTATAAGTATAAGTATTCCCGTATAAGTATTCCCGTATAAGTATTCCCGTATAAGTATAAGTATTCCCGTATAAGTATTCCCGTATAAGTATAAGTATTCCCGTATAAGTATAAGTATTCCCGTATAAGTATTCCCGTATAAGTATAAGTATTCCGTATAAGTATAAGTATTCCCGTATAAGTATAAGTATTCCCGTATAAGTATAAGTATCCCGTATAAGTATTCCCGTATAAGTATAAGTATTCCCGTATAAGTATTCCCGTATAAGTATAAGTATTCCCGTATAAGTATTCCCGTATAAGTATTCCCGTATAAGTATTCCCGTATAAGTATAAGTATTCCCGTATAAGTATAAGTATTCCCGTATAAGTATAAGTATTCCCGTATAAGTATTCCCGTATAAGTATTCCCGTATAAGTATAAGTATTCCCGTATAAGTATTCCCGTATAAGTATAAGTATTCCCGTATAAGTATTCCCGTATAAGTATTCCCGTATAAGTATTCCCGTATAAGTATAAGTATTCCCGTATAAGTATAAGTATTCCCGTATAAGTATTCCCGTATAAGTATTCCCGTATAAGTATAAGTATTCCCGTATAAGTATTCCCGTATAAGTATAAGTATTCCCGTATAAGTATTCCCGTATAAGTATTCCCGTATAAGTATTCCCGTATAAGTATAAGTATTCCCGTATAAGTATAAGTATTCCCGTATAAGTATTCCCGTATAAGTATAAGTATTCCCGTATAAGTATAAGTATTCCCGTATAAGTATAAGTATTCCCGTATAAGTATAAGTATTCCCGTATAAGTATAAGTATTCCCGTATAAGTATAAGTATTCCCGTATAAGTATAAGTATTCCCGTATAAGTATTCCGTATAAGTATAAGTATTCCCGTATAAGTATAAGTATTCCCGTATAAGTATAAGTATTCCCGTATAAGTATTCCCGTATAAGTATAAGTATTCCCGTATAAGTATTCCCGTATAAGTATAAGTATTCCCGTATAAGTATTCCCGTATAAGTATTCCCGTATAAGTATAAGTATTCCCGTATAAGTATAAGTATTCCCGTATAAGTATCCGTATAAGTATTCCCGTATAAGTATTCCCGTATAAGTATAAGTATTCCCGTATAAGTATTCCCGTATAAGTATTCCCGTATAAGTATTCCCGTATAAGTATTCCCGTATAAGTATTCCCGTATAAGTATAAGTATTCCCGTATAAGTATTCCCGTATAAGTATTCCCGTATAAGTATAAGTATTCCGTATAAGTATAAGTATTCCCGTATAAGTATAAGTATTCCCGTATAAGTATAAGTATAAGTACCCGTATAAGTATTCCCGTATAAGTATTCCCGTATAAGTATAAGTATTCCCGTATAAGTATTCCCGTATAAGTATTCCCGTATAAGTATAAGTATTCCCGTATAAGTATTCCCGTATAAGTATTCCCGTATAAGTATTCCCGTATAAGTATAAGTATTCCCGTATAAGTATTCCCGTATAAGTATTCCCGTATAAGTATAAGTATTCCGTATAAGTATAAGTATTCCCGTATAAGTATAAGTATTCCCGTATAAGTATAAGTATTCCCGTATAAGTATTCCCGTATAAGTATAAGTATTCCCGTATAAGTATTCCCGTATAAGTATAAGTATTCCCGTATAAGTATTCCCGTATAAGTATTCCCGTATAAGTATAAGTATTCCCGTATAAGTATTCCCGTATAAGTATTCCCGTATAAGTATAAGTATTCCCGTATAAGTATTCCCGTATAAGTATTCCCGTATAAGTATTCCCGTATAAGTATAAGTATTCCGTATAAGTATAAGTATTCCCGTATAAGTATAAGTATTCCCGTATAAGTATAAGTATAAGTATCCCGTATAAGTATTCCCGTATAAGTATAAGTATTCCCGTATAAGTATTCCCGTATAAGTATAAGTATTCCCGTATAAGTATTCCCGTATAAGTATTCCCGTATAAGTATTCCCGTATAAGTATCCCGTATAAGTATTCCCGTATAAGTATAAGTATTCCCGTATAAGTATTCCCGTATAAGTATAAGTATTCCCGTATAAGTATTCCCGTATAAGTATTCCCGTATAAGTATTCCCGTATAAGTATTCCCGTATAAGTATAAGTATTCCCGTATAAGTATTCCCGTATAAGTATAAGTATTCCCGTATAAGTATTCCCGTATAAGTATAAGTATTCCCGTATAAGTATTCCCGTATAAGTATTCCCGTATAAGTATAAGTATTCCGTATAAGTATAAGTATTCCCGTATAAGTATAAGTATTCCCGTATAAGTATAAGTATAAGTATCCCGTATAAGTATTCCCGTATAAGTATAAGTATTCCCGTATAAGTATAAGTATTCCCGTATAAGTATTCCCGTATAAGTATAAGTATTCCCGTATAAGTATTCCCGTATAAGTATTCCCGTATAAGTATAAGTATTCCCGTATAAGTATAAGTATTCCCGTATAAGTATTCCCGTATAAGTATTCCCGTATAAGTATTCCCGTATAAGTATTCCCGTATAAGTATAAGTATTCCCGTATAAGTATTCCCGTATAAGTATAAGTATTCCCGTATAAGTATTCCCGTATAAGTATAAGTATTCCCGTATAAGTATAAGTATTCCCGTATAAGTATTCCCGTATAAGTATTCCCGTATAAGTATAAGTATTCCCGTATAAGTATAAGTATTCCCGTATAAGTATAAGTATTCCCGTATAAGTATTCCCGTATAAGTATAAGTATTCCCGTATAAGTATTCCCGTATAAGTATTCCCGTATAAGTATTCCCGTATAAGTATAAGTATTCCCGTATAAGTATTCCCGTATAAGTATTCCCGTATAAGTATAAGTATTCCCGTATAAGTATAAGTATTCCCGTATAAGTATAAGTATTCCCGTATAAGTATTCCCGTATAAGTATAAGTATTCCCGTATAAGTATAAGTATTCCCGTATAAGTATAAGTATTCCCGTATAAGTATAAGTATTCCCGTATAAGTATTCCCGTAAAGTATAAGTATTCCCGTATAAGTATTCCCGTATAAGTATAAGTATTCCCGTATAAGTATAAGTATTCCCGTATAAGTATAAGTATTCCCGTATAAGTATAAGTATTCCCGTATAAGTATTCCCGTATAAGTATAAGTATTCCCGTATAAGTATTCCCGTATAAGTATTCCCGTATAAGTATAAGTATTCCCGTATAAGTATTCCCGTATAAGTATTCCCGTATAAGTATTCCCGTATAAGTATAAGTATTCCCGTATAAGTATTCCCGTATAAGTATTCCCGTATAAGTATAAGTATTCCCGTATAAGTATAAGTATTCCCGTATAAGTATAAGTATTCCCGTATAAGTATTCCCGTATAAGTATTCCCGTATAAGTATTCCCGTATAAGTATAAGTATTCCCGTATAAGTATTCCCGTATAAGTATTCCCGTATAAGTATTCCCGTATAAGTATAAGTATTCCCGTATAAGTATTCCCGTATAAGTATTCCCGTATAAGTATTCCCGTATAAGTATAAGTATTCCCGTATAAGTATAAGTATTCCCGTATAAGTATAAGTATTCCCGTATAAGTATTCCCGTATAAGTATTCCCGTATAAGTATAAGTATTCCCGTATAAGTATAAGTATTCCCGTAGAAGTATAAGTATTCCCGTATAAGTATTCCCGTATAAGTATTCCCGTATAAGTATAAGTATTCCCGTATAAGTATTCCCGTATAAGTATTCCCGTATAAGTATTCCCGTATAAGTATAAGTATTCCCGTATAAGTATTCCCGTATAAGTATTCCCGTATAAGTATAAGTATTCCGTATAAGTATAAGTATTCCCGTATAAGTATAAGTATTCCCGTATAAGTATTCCCGTATAAGTATAAGTATTCCCGTATAAGTATAAGTATTCCCGTATAAGTATTCCCGTAGAAGTATAAGTATTCCCGTATAAGTATAAGTATTCCCGTATAAGTATTCCCGTATAAGTATAAGTATTCCCGTATAAGTATTCCCGTATAAGTATAAGTATTCCCGTATAAGTATAAGTATTCCCGTATAAGTATAAGTATTCCCGTATAAGTATAAGTATTCCCGTATAAGTATTCCCGTATAAGTATAAGTATTCCCGTATAAGTATTCCCGTATAAGTATTCCCGTATAAGTATAAGTATTCCCGTATAAGTATTCCCGTATAAGTATTCCCGTATAAGTATTCCCGTATAAGTATAAGTATTCCCGTATAAGTATTCCCGTATAAGTATTCCCGTATAAGTATAAGTATTCCCGTATAAGTATAAGTATTCCCGTATAAGTATAAGTATTCCCGTATAAGTATTCCCGTATAAGTATAAGTATTCCCGTATAAGTATTCCCGTATAAGTATTCCCGTATAAGTATAAGTATTCCCGTATAAGTATTCCCGTATAAGTATTCCCGTATAAGTATTCCCGTATAAGTATAAGTATTCCCGTATAAGTATTCCCGTATAAGTATTCCCGTATAAGTATAAGTATTCCCGTATAAGTATAAGTATTCCCGTATAAGTATAAGTATTCCCGTATAAGTATTCCCGTATAAGTATTCCCGTATAAGTATAAGTATTCCCGTATAAGTATAAGTATTCCCGTATAAGTATAAGTATTCCCGTATAAGTATTCCCGTATAAGTATTCCCGTATAAGTATAAGTATTCCCGTATAAGTATTCCCGTATAAGTATTCCCGTATAAGTATTCCCGTATAAGTATAAGTATTCCCGTATAAGTATTCCCGTATAAGTATTCCCGTATAAGTATAAGTATTCCCGTATAAGTATAAGTATTCCCGTATAAGTATAAGTATTCCCGTATAAGTATTCCCGTATAAGTATTCCCGTATAAGTATAAGTATTCCCGTATAAGTATAAGTATTCCCGTATAAGTATTCCCGTAAAGTATAAGTATTCCCGTATAAGTATAAGTATTCCCGTATAAGTATTCCCGTATAAGTATAAGTATTCCCGTATAAGTATTCCGTATAAGTATTCCCGTATAAGTATAAGTATTCCCGTATAAGTATAAGTATTCCCGTATAAGTATAAGTATTCCCGTATAAGTATAAGTATTCCCGTATAAGTATTCCCGTATAAGTATAAGTATTCCCGTATAAGTATTCCCGTATAAGTATTCCCGTATAAGTATAAGTATTCCCGTATAAGTATTCCCGTATAAGTATTCCCGTATAAGTATTCCCGTATAAGTATAAGTATTCCCGTATAAGTATTCCCGTATAAGTATTCCCGTATAAGTATAAGTATTCCCGTATAAGTATAAGTATTCCCGTATAAGTATTCCGTATAAGTATAAGTATTCCCGTATAAGTATAAGTATTCCCGTATAAGTATTCCCGTATAAGTATAAGTATTCCCGTATAAGTATTCCCGTATAAGTATAAGTATTCCCGTATAAGTATAAGTATTCCCGTATAAGTATAAGTATTCCCGTATAAGTATAAGTATTCCCGTATAAGTATTCCCGTATAAGTATAAGTATTCCCGTATAAGTATTCCCGTATAAGTATTCCCGTATAAGTATAAGTATTCCCGTATAAGTATTCCCGTATAAGTATTCCCGTATAAGTATTCCCGTATAAGTATAAGTATTCCCGTATAAGTATTCCCGTATAAGTATTCCCGTATAAGTATAAGTATTCCCGTATAAGTTAAGTATTCCCGTATAAGTATAAGTATTCCCGTAAAGTATAAGTATTCCCGTATAAGTATTCCCGTATAAGTATTCCCGTATAAGTATTCCCGTATAAGTATAAGTATTCCGTATAAGTATTCCCGTATAAGTATAAGTATTCCCGTATAAGTATTCCCGTATAAGTATAAGTATTCCCGTATAAGTATTCCCGTATAAGTATTCCCGTATAAGTATTCCCGTATAAGTATAAGTATTCCCGTATAAGTATTCCCGTATAAGTATTCCCGTATAAGTATAAGTATTCCCGTATAAGTATTCCCGTATAAGTATAAGTATTCCCGTATAAGTATAAGTATTCCCGTATAAGTATTCCCGTATAAGTATAAGTATTCCCGTATAAGTATAAGTATTCCCGTATAAGTATAAGTATTCCCGTATAAGTATAAGTATTCCCGTATAAGTATTCCCGTATAAGTATAAGTATTCCCGTATAAGTATTCCCGTATAAGTATAAGTATTCCCGTATAAGTATTCCCGTATAAGTATTCCCGTATAAGTATTCCCGTATAAGTATTCCCGTATAAGTATTCCCGTATAAGTATAAGTATTCCCGTATAAGTATTCCCGTATAAGTATAAGTATTCCCGTATAAGTATAAGTATTCCCGTATAAGTATTCCCGTATAAGTATAAGTATTCCCGTATAAGTATAAGTATTCCCGTATAAGTATTCCCGTATAAGTATTCCCGTATAAGTATAAGTATTCCCGTATAAGTATTCCCGTATAAGTATTCCCGTATAAGTATAAGTATTCCCGTATAAAGTATAAGTATTCCCGTAGAAGTATAAGTATTCCCGTATAAGTATTCCCGTATAAGTATAAGTATTCCCGTATAAGTATAAGTACTACTACTACTAGGTCGAGCGAACTCGGACAGTGGAAATGAGATCCTTCCAGGCTTCCCGATTCTCCATAGTTGTCGCAATTTAGTTTCTCCCACGTTCAGTATCCCTTTCAAGTTGATCTATATATGTTATGGCAGGTCGTCCACGACTACGCTTTCCATGAGTTGGTTGCCAGAGAAGTAGATCTGGTATGACCTCGTCTTTACTTCGCCAGCAGTGCCCACTGAATCTTAATCTGCGTTCACGGAGGGTGGTTGATACAGGCGGTATTGTACCATAAAGCTCGGCGTTTGTCATGTGTTGTCTCCAGCTGATGTTTAGGGCTGCCCTTAGTAGTCTTGTGTAGCAACCATCAATTCGTTGTTCAAGTGATTTAGTCAGTGTCCAGGTCTCACCCCGTATAAAAATACACTTTCCACTGTGGCTCGAAAGAACTTAGTCTTCAGGTGCCTGGAGAGATCTGATTTCCAGATGGTATCCATTTTTGATAGAGCTACCCAAGCCTTTGCTTTCCTAACTTCTATGTCCTTTTTGCTACTCTCTATCCATGATCCAAGGTACTGGAAGTCATCGACCTGCCTTAGTTGATTATTATCAATGGTTGTCAAGTTTCCATCAACATTAAAGGTCATGAATTCGGTCTTGGTAGCATTTATATGCAATCCAACCTCCTTAGCAGCCCTCTCCACTTTATTTAGTAGAAGCTGTGCATCTGCTAGCGTATTAGAGAGCAGGGCGATGTCATTGGCAAAGTCGGTGTCTGTGACTGTAGTTGCCGGATATCTACTACTTCTGCGTTCTTGAAGTGTGAATCCCAGATCTTCACCCTTTGTGGCCGTCCTCATTGCGTAATCCAGCACAATTACAAATAGTAATGGTGCTAATGTGTCACCTTGCAGTACGCCAGCCAGGATTGAGAAAAACTCAGTTTCACCATCTGGTGAGAGTACCTGCGCTTCTGTGTCACAATATAGCAATCCAATG
>JAUCBJ010001955.1:0-33655 GCA_032718475.1 Nemertoderma westbladi | reverse complement strand
CAGGACATGATGTAGGCCTATTTGGTGTTTACGGTCATTTTGCGTCAATAAAAACACGACATACTTTATTTTGCGTTACAGGTACGTTATTTTTAAGCTGACAAAGCTTTCTGGGCCACCACAGCAACTCTATACAGTAGCAACTATTTAGTGTGTAAATCGAACATATTACAGTAGTGATGAAAGAAATCCACTTTATTCATTAGTAACTGGACTATTTGTATTGGTTATACTGACAGCCAATTGGAGAAGCTCTTTATCTAAATCAGCTGTGATTGAGGGTAACTCAGGCATCCCCTGTCCTTGAGGTATACAAAAACCCCGCAAAGCCAAATGGGAGACTTTGACGCGATAGTTGCCGTCCAAACCGCGGGCCAACCCGAATCTCTGATCGAACACACCGACACAGTCAGCAGACTGAGACACCTGCCCACGGTGCACGGTACCACAGCATTGAATCATCACAAGGCCGTAGGGAGATGTGATACTCCGTATTCCTCCGACTAAATTGGGGTTGAATAATAATTGTTCCTTTACAATAAGTCCTTTAATTGCCTCGATACAATTTTCTCCACCGGCGAATCGTTCGAATGAAGCACCTTCACCAGGTTGATTCTCTACGGATAATTCGAGGGATGACTCGTTCCAGAAATGTTGAGAAACAAACTGGTTGTTAGGGGTTCCCTCAATCGATGGAGACACCACACTGTTCTGCATCTGATAAAACCACGAAACAAACTGGCGCCCAAAAACGTCGTAGTCCACAGTCGGCGGTGAATGAGATAAACTCACTCGGTTATCCTCGATGATATCACCAGCGGAGTACTGGGTGGAATCAAGGCCCCAGAAATGTATAAGTTCTTTGTATAAACTGGCTTTACATAATGCCGGTGATACAAGTTGACCTTTCCGTTGTAAGTATCTAAATATCGACTGCTTTGTGATTCGTTTCCTAGATAACAATAATTCCCAGTAATTGCCCGATAAATCTAGAATGGTTTGTACAGCACTTTCTGTTGTGGTAACATTAACAAGACTGTTTCCAACAGTTTTAGCTATTTCGAAAACAGAAAATTCATCATCAAGATTCTCCAGAAAGTCTTTACAGCATTCTCTCGCCTTTCCAGTAATAACCATGGCGTTATGATATTAAACACAATCAATGCAGGGCAATAACACGATTCCAGGATTACACACATACAATTTCGATAATAAAATTAGAAGATTTTTCATAATTAATTGTGTTACAATAAGTGACTGCTTTGGCCTTAACTGAAATTGACAATAATGTATTGGATAATAATAATGCTATGGGTTAGTATTCATCAGCATGCTATACCATGTTATAGCTCTCAAAATGCTGTAATACTGTACAGTAATACCTGAATACTGTAATACACAATAACGCCATACGTAGGGCCTAGGGCCTACTCCGAGTCTGACATCCAGATAGGAATTTCGAATTTGCCGCCAGCCATTAACCAATTACAGTTTACTGTACACCATGAACCGTAAGCATATTTCCAATTTGAAACATGATAGTTTCACCTTCCTCCCCCTCCGTGGGTGAGCCAGAATTTTTATTTTTGCTTTCAATCTTTAGCTACAAGTGTTTGAAAAATGTGTCTCCGGCGATATTTCAGTGCAATCATTCTTCAACCTTACAGTATATAATGATTTGATGTTACCACACGACCCCCCCCCCCCCAGATTTTTCTACAAATCTGTATCATATTGCTTGAAATTTGAAACACCACTAGTTCCACTCACCGTGGTTGACCCCATGAAACCGGAATTTTCGATTTTGCCTTTACATTTTTTTTTATAAGCGTTTTAAAAAAGTGTCTTTTGCGAAATCGCACCCTCCGTATCGTGGCCATTCTTCAGATTAGTCGTAATTTTTTCATATCATTAAGCAGCTTGCGTTGCAAGGATTCCAAATATGTAACAATATCTGAATTTCGTTGAGAAACAGCTGAGATATAGGCTTTCAAAGATTGCAATAATTATTATTCGCTGAAGACCATTTATTCTATTTAATAAATACACGATGTTCTGGAACATTTTGTTTTTATGTATGAATAGCTACGGAAAAGACATTAATATGGGTGTTTCCTATCGTCCGATTAGCTCGATCAGTGTTTTCGCGAAAATTTTCGAGTCACTTATATTGAGGAACTACTTGGATTACTTAGTTTTAGATAATAGTGACGCACAGGTGGCATAAAAACAAAGTCTCGGTGCCGACTTGATGTGCGTTTGATAATATCGACCATTTAAAGCTATTTTATAAACTCTCTATCCGAATGAACCCACATATATGCCGCTTGTTGATTGAATATTATTCTATCAGTAGGATCTTTTTTTAGGTTTGGCAGCGAAATAGATGTCAACGGGTTTTATATCAAACGTGGTGTAAAACAAGGGTCACTGATTTCACCTCACTTCTACCTGACGGATAGGTGCAAACATCTGCAAGCAAAGGGACTTGGTTGCCATAGCTACAACACCTGGGTTGGTTGCATTATATATGCTGATGATATACTGTTATTATGTAACAATCCTGCTGAAGTTGAATTAATGGCGACTGAAATTAACTCTGAATTACAGAAGCTGGGATTGCGAATAGAAATAGACAAAACAAAGTGGATGACTGCAGCTAGAGACGACAAAGAGACAACACCTTGCATTATTAATATAAACGGAACATTAATTCCAGCCTCCCCAACAATCAAGTTTTAAGGATACAAGCTATATTCTAGAATTAATGACATATAATGACTGTTTAAAGTCGATAGTAATACTATCCGAGACATTCCATAGGGCTGGTTGGAATGCAAAACTACTGAAAACAGACGACATTGCAACACTTTGGAAGTCTTATGCATTACCTGCAACCCTCTACAACTTTGCATTCAACCTTGGAGCGTTCGTTAACAGAAAGTCAAAGGAATTTTATAAACACCAAGTACCGGAAAACATTGCGCCGTTTACTATTTCACGGGAATTATGCCAGTAACTCTACCATTCTTTCCTTATTTGACACGAATGACTTAGATATGGAAGCTTTCCGATCAGCAGCGCGTCTACTAATTCGTGCTAACATATCTCCTAATCAAACGATACAAAAAGCTCTCAAAAGCAATCTGCTGCTGAACGATGTAACCCGCAATTATAAGGGCTTAGGTTCTACTTTTTGGAAATGTCTCAGAGAGAATTCCCGTGCCCCACTTTAAATTCCATGGTTTATTACGAATATTCGAAAAATAAAATTCTAGAAAGTATAACTAATGGACCAGCATCGACAAATGATATGAATAAAACGGGTTTTATTAAAGCCACATTCGAACTGTCAGGATTATCATTTGGTCGGAAGCACGAGAAGCTCTTGGAATATTTTGGAATCGACTCCAGTGACGGAACGGTTTAACACTTTAAGCGCGGATATCTAATCTCAATTGGTTTGAACCAATTTTTAGTTTTTATTACCTAACTATAATTTAAGCAAAGATGAACTTTTATTAGTGCGCCGGCCGATTTGTAATCGTTATTTTAAACATTTAAAGCTAATTTCCTATGTTCCTATGTTCACTGAAACATTATCTTATATCAACTTGATTGATTAAATATATTGAAATTGAAATTGAAATATGAATAGCTACGCAATAGATATATGAATATGATATATGATAGGAATACCGCTGTTGCCAACCAACTCATAAAATTTATAAGACGTTCTAGAATTTTGTGTATTTATTAGATAGAATAAAAATGGCCTGCAGCGACGATATTGGAATCCTTGTAACGCTAGCTTTTTAATAATATGAAAAAATTACGACTAATTTGAAGAATGGCTACGATACGGTGGATGCGATTTCGCAAAAGACACTTTTTTAAAACGCTTATAAAAAAAATTAAAGTGAAAATCGTAAATTCCGGCTTGATGGGGTCAACGACGGTGAGTTGAACTACTTCTGTTTCAAATTTCAAGCAATATGATAAAGATTTGTAGAAAAATCTGGGGGGCGGGGGGGGGGGGGGGGGGGGGGTCAGTGTCATCAGAAAATGACACTATATTACGGGTCATGGTGTATAAGGGTAGGTGCTAAAATGCACAACGAGCAACAATGACCAACAGCGAGCAACAACGAGAACAATGAGCAACAACGAGCAACAATGAACAACAAAGAGCAATAATACAGTACAACAACGAGCAACAATGAGCAACAACGAACAACAATGAGGAACAACAACGATCAACAATGAGGACAATGAGCAACAACGAGCAACAATGAGCAACAACGAGAATCATCGAGAAACAATGAGCAATAACGAACAACAACGAAAAACAACGATCAGCAACGAGCAACAATGAGCAACAATGGCTTTTGGTTGTGATTATTGCCTAGCCGTCCACAAATAACAAAAGAAATAAAAGTTTTAACTTTCTAACCAATTTTCAGAGAAAAAAAGTGAAATTGAAATTAATGAAAACGGATTCGATTGCGATACTACTAGTAGCCTATTGCTCATTTTTCTGCACTTTCTATGAAACATAGCACTACTGAGACATATACACAAAAGATACAGTGTAGACATGTGACGCCAGTCTGAGACATGTAGACAACGCATACAGTATAGACATGTGGCGCCGGCCTGAGACATATACTCAAGCCATACAGAATAGACAAGTGGCGCCAGCCTGTCTATAATAATTATTATAATTGTGATATAATCATACACTTTCAATCTAAAAGATAATTCATTTACAATGGTACCGGTAACTACACAAAGACTTCTAGTAAAGTACATTAGTACAATAATCATTGTTTATATAATTGCCATTTTTGATTGCCTTTTTGAAAATGTATATACGAAGAGGATTTTTTGAGCCTATGCAACAATTCCTAATCTGATTCCCTGCTTTACCTTTTGTAAGAAAGTTTGTCGTTTAGTGTGGAGACCGGCGTCGGCGTAGTGTGGGAGTGGTGGCGGCGCAGTTTCGACGTTGTCTTGTCTGTGTCGAAATGGTATCTATGTGGTGTCTGTGCAGTGTAGATGTGCTGGTGGCACAGTGTCGACTTTTGTGTTGGCTGAGTGTCAGCATGGTATCTGTGTGGTGTCTGTGCAGTGTAGACGTGTTGGTGGCACATTGTCGACTTTTGTGTTGGCTGAGTGTCAGCATGGTATCTGTGTGGTGTCTGTGTAGAGTAGACGTGCTGGTGGCACAGTGTCAGTTGTGTTGGCTGAGTGTCAGCATGGTATCTATGTGGTGTCTGTGCAGTGTAGACGTGTTGGTGGCACATTGTCGACGTTTGTGTTGACTTAGTGTCAGCATGGTATCTATGTGGTGTCTGTGTAGAGTAGACGTGCTGGTGGCACAGTGTCGATTCTTGTGTTGGCTGAGTGTCAGCATGGTATCTATGTGGTGTCTGTGCAGTGTAGACGTGTTGGTGGCACATTGTCGACTTTTGTGTTGGCTGAGTGTCAGCATGGTATCTGTGTGGTGTCTGTGTAGAGTAGACGTGCTGGTGGCACAGTGTCGACTTTTGTGTTGGCTGATTGTCAACATGGTATCTGTGTGGTGTCTGTGTAGAGTAGACGTGCTGCTGGCACAGTGTCGACGTTTGTGTTGACTGAGTGTCAGCATGGTATCTGTGTGGTGTCTGTGTAGCGTGGACGTGCTGGAGGCACAGTGTCGACTTTTGTGTTGGCTGAGTGTCAGCATGGTATCTGTGTGGTGTCTGTGTAGCGTAGACGTGCTGGTGGCCCAATCACGACTTTTGTGTTGGCTTAGTGTCAGCATGGTATCTGTGAGGTGTCTGTGCAGTGTAGACGTGCTGGTGGCACAGTGTCGACTTTTGTGTTGGCTGAGTGTCAGCATGGTATCTGTGTGGTGTCTGTGCAGTGTAGACGTGCTGGTGGCACAGTGTCGACTTTTGCTGTTGGCTGAGTGTCAGCATGGTATCTGTGTGGTGTCTGTGTAGACGTAGACGTGCTGGTGGCACAGTGTCCACTTTTGTGTTGGCTGAGTGTCAGCATGGTATCTGTGTGGTGTCTGTGTAGCGTAGACATGCTGGTGGCACAGTCTCGACTTTTGTGTTGGCTGAGTGTCAGCATGGATTCTGCGTGGTGGTTTTGCAGCATAGACGTGCTGGTGGCACAGTGTCATTTGTGTTGGCTGAGTGTCAGCATGGTATCTATGTGGTGTCTGTGCAGTGTAGACGTGCTGGTGGCACAGTGTCATTTGTGTTGGCTTAGTGTCAGCATGGTATCTGTATGGTGTCTGTTTAGCGTAGACGTGCTGGTGGCACATTGTCCACTTTTGTGTTGGCTGAGTGTCAACATATGGTATCTGGGATGTTTTGGTGTACTGTATAGGCCTACATGGTGGCGGCATTGTGTTGATTTGTTTTTGTGTAGGAATAATGTCGGCGTTTGTGCTGGCTGTGTATCGACATGACATCTTCATGGTGACGGAGTAGTGTTGACGAATTGTTGGACTATAGTTTTTTCGCACATGAGCAGTAGGCCTACATCCATACAGTTATTGTAGTTCGTCAAACACACTCACTTTTGCTACTATTTTTTGTGGAAATAATATCCACATATTTTAAATTTTTACAGAAGTCTCGCTGAATTCGCATAAAGTAATATATAAATAAGTTCATAACTATTTATTACTTGGAAATAAATTAATGCTTTATATCATCCCTCTGACCCTGAGATGTAAAATTTGTCGATCAAACTTTGGAGTTCTACAGTAGGCTAATTATACTGTACATAGAGATATAAAGGTAGCGGTTTTAAGTAATAAAGCACTTGGCTCAGGCCCGGGAGCGGGCAAACAAACCTCCTACACACCCCCCCCCCCCCCCCAACTCCCTCCCTTCCCCCATAGCTACCCCTCTGCATTGTGTAGGAGTTCAAAAATATTATTTGGCAATATTCTAGGAAAGCGTGATTGATTGATTGATTGATAGAATTATTTTCTATTTCATTATTGTTTGCTTTAAAAAAATATACAGTAGTTTCTGTGAAAATGTTTAAATTGTTGGTATTTGCAACATTTGTTGTAGTTGGATTCGGTTTGAGTTGCGTTGAAGAGAAGCCCGATGGAAAATTGGTTGTCCTAGAAGATTGTCATCTCTGCGCGGTAAGCCTGAGAGTCTCATGATTTTAAGTCCTTAAATGTGCCACCCTGCTCCATATAGCCCGTGAAATTAAAATGATAGAATCACGCTGTGAATTGATTTATTTTTGGCGGTTAATTCAAATTGTCAAATTCCCATTGCAATTGTAGACAGTGTACATGTACGTAGTACACTACGAGTGCAGTTTAATCCTGGGCCTAACGGCCGAAGAACTTAACTTGACTTTACTTTAAGCTGGGCAATATGTTAATGACACGTTAATTTCCATTTGGGTTAAAATTTGTTATTCTGGGGTACCACCGGTAGGCCTACAATAACAATGTGTGATTATCTCATTTCAGACTTTAAACAGAGAAGATGGGTCTGGAACGACCTCAATACCAATGTGCTATTCCCAAGCCCTTGTGGACCATCTACACTTACATGACCTGGAGTGTACTACATTAGAACAAGAAGCTTGTTCGCACAAAAGCCCAGACGAGACAGAATGCTCCTTAACCTGCTGTTCTGAAAACTTTTGCAACCTATAAAAATTAATAAACTATGTTCGCATGAGATCTACTTTTGTTGCTATGTGGTGGTGGATTTGTAAAATAAATGTTTAAAAATGTATTACTGGGTTTTATGAGAGGTGTATCTACAGTACGTAGTTGGAGGATAGTTCCGGCAGCGGCAGAACAATTTAGTATATATATATATATATCTTTCCTTTCTGCGGTTTGGGGAAGTACTACTTGTTATACCTGTATAGATATATACAGTATATATACTATCTTATATGTATAACCTCTATTGATAATAAACTATTTTATTTTATTTTAAAATTACCATTTTTTTAATGTGACAATATCGTCCCTTTCATTTAGAAACCACCTATATGCCATTTTTGTCGAAATGGAGATTTCTGCATATTTTTATGTTAAAATGTATTCTGAATCCGATTAACACACTTAGAAGGCCATACTCCCACGTATAACTGATATATTATAACGTTTCAAAGCCACCTATATGCCAGTTTTGTATAGACCGCATGATAACGAAATTTTTTTTAAAATAACCTACAGTAGTACAGTATATAATACATGTTACTATTATAAATAAGGTAAGGCCAGGAAACGTTGATATAAAATAGGAAACATCGAGTCAGGAGGTAGAATTGTTGTTTATTATGATAGGGGGGATTTGATTTATATTTTTAAAACTTAATAATCGAATTTGTCTTAATGGTTTTAATGCTTTTTGAGTAATCTTTGTAAAAAATGTAATAATTTTTTTTGAAACAACCTATAGATACTGTAGTTTCCTACCTAATATGTTACATAATTCCAATACCAAAACGGTTTTTGTTTAAAATCGTTACATTTAATGTATTTAAAAGTAAAGAAGACCAAAATCCTGGAGTATCACTTGCAAACAAAATTAGAATCAATAATGCTGTATTACAGGAAAAGTCAATTTTGTCATTTAGGTTGTTTGAAAATGAAAGGGACGATATACTCAATGATATTAATTGATTACGCCCTCTCAGTTAATAATAATAAGTAAAGAATCTTTATGACGTGACTATTTAACTCTTTCTATGTGACTTTCGTAGTTTCGCGTTTCAAAACGGTCTCGATTTGTCAACAGTTCATCAAAAAGATTATACTCGGCAAAAAGTTTCTATTCAGGCACTTCAGCAAACGCTGTTTGTCTACTGAATAGGCCTAGAAAACCACATCATATATTATACTGTACAGTATGAACTGTAAACGTAATATTTATTGATAATAAACAATTTTATTTTATAAATACACATATGTTACAGTATCTAGCAATAGTCAAATAGATTGAATGGAGAAACTTTCTCATTTATATTAATGAGTAAAGTTTTTATACAGTATGACAATATACTTAATTTACATCCGAAATAAAATTAAAAATGATGTCGCGTTCCAGAAACTGAAACACTATTTAAGAAAATTGTGAATCGGCAAAAGTGACCATTCAAACAAAAAGAGGAAAAGAGCCAGTCGCAACGCTTCTCCCGTTAGAATCGAACATACAGCATGATCAACTGATGACGTTTTTGTTTTTTTAATTTGAATTAATTTCGTACAGCCAATTCGAAAGGTTGGCATATTTACCCACTTAATATCGCAGTGTGACATTATTTCTTAGTACTATATGTCCCTACGCATGTCGCAGTGTCCGAGTGGATATGGCGCCTGAACTGCTTACACAATAGTGTTTGGTGGCGCAGGTTCGCATCCGACTAAAGGCTGTAGAAATTTCGCACTGTTGTGTCCCTAGGCAAGACACTTTAGACATTAGTGCCTACGTCAACCCAGCGGTATAATGGGAACCTGGCTTTGCTGGGGTAATGATAATAAAAGCGCTTTGAGTATGCCGAGCATAA
This sequence comes from Nemertoderma westbladi, assembly GCA_032718475.1. Lineage (NCBI taxonomy): Eukaryota > Metazoa > Xenacoelomorpha > Nemertodermatida > Nemertodermatidae > Nemertoderma > Nemertoderma westbladi. The sequence continues at coordinate 24,103 of JAUCBJ010001955.1, read as the reverse complement.
TAAAGCGCTATATAAATAACCAATATTATTATTATTATTATTATTATTATTATTATTATTACGCAATGCATTTGCAATGTGACGGTACGCCCATTCCCATTGCCCAGTATTTCACAGCGTTATTCCAAATAAAGTACATACAGTACAATATTTTTAATCACATGACATCATACGAATACACATAATTATTTCACAATAATTACAGTACATGTATCTAATACTTAATAAATGGGTGAGATTGGGTAAGATACGAAACGATACGTCCTCGATTCAAAAACAACATCTTAACCACTAAGTGGTTTTTGTTACATTATATTGTCAATCAACTTTATCGTTCTGATGATATCCTCGAAGCTCACCAAAGCGTAATTGGCCTACCAATTTGCAGCGTTGCGAAATACAGTACAGTAAAGTCTTGAGTAATCAATCAATAGACTTAGCAATGCATGTTAAGCGTACGATTATTTATTTTACAGTTGTTACAGTAACTGCAATGGAGCAATTAATTACATAAATACAGTACGGCCTAGGATATGAATTTCGTAATATTCCTAAACATTACATACAATATTAAAGATAATCTATAAGCATTCAGAACGGCGATAAAGTTGTTAACAGAATTACGTACACCATTGTGTGAAAATATGGCACAAATCAGCGTTAAAGACCTTTGTATATTTACTCAGTAATAAATACACCATGTCCCAGAATATAGTCAAATCTTAATGAGATTTCTTGAAATTTGAAACAGAGATACTGTAGTAGTTTCACTTTCCGACCACTTACTCGGTGAGCCAGAATATTTATTTTTGCTTTCACTCTTTTGCTACAAGCGTTTAAAAAAATGTGTATCCGGCGATATAGCACCAGTCCTTTTCCCGCCGCAGTTATTCTTATACCTTATACGTATAGCTGTTTGTTGGTACCACTGGAAAACTGGCCCTGCAAGGATTCCAAATATGTAAAAATATTTGAATTTGGTTGGGAAATAACGGAGATATGGGCGTCCAAAAGTTGCATGGTTTTGCATCTGCGCTAGGCTAGTTTATTCTCATGTACTGTATTTAATAAATGCATCACATTCATTCTGGAACATGTTGTTTATCCAACGTGTTGTTATGGGCAACAATGCATTTATATTTTTTAATCATACTATTATACAGTATAGCTATTCATACATTAACAAAATGATCCAGATTATGGAGTATTTATTAAATAAAATAAAATGGCCTCGCACAGGTGCAAAACCATGCAACATTTGAACGCTCATATCTCAGCTACAGTATTTTTCAACGAAATTCAGATTGTGATACATATTTGGAATCCTTGCGCGGCGTTCCAGTGGTACCAAAAAACAGCTGAACAGCTATAAAGTAACAGAATAACTGTGTTGTAACTGGTGTTATATCGCTGGATACACTTTTTTTAAAAGCTTGTAGCTAAAGATTAAAAGCAAAAATACAAATTCTGGCTCACCCAGTAATTAGTCGGGAAGTGAATCTCTTTTTTTCAAATTTCTTGCAATCTCATTAAGAAGCCGGTCTGCAAGTCAGGTAGGCCTACAATTTCTCTCGTTTCCCGTTACGTGTTGTGTTACACGTTACCTTTACCTGTTTACTGCTTCAGGCCTCTGGCAGTCTGGGCCTACTGTGTACTGCCACTGCTGCTGGCGTACTGATTATAATTCAGTAATCTGACATAACGACGAACCTGAGATTGTCAGAACAGAACCTGAGTTTGTATTTATATTTCCAAACTTATTAAAATGGTGGATCGAACTACCATATTGGTTCTCGCTGTGGTAGTGGGATGTTTTGCCGTCACCATCCCAACCTTCTTCCAACCGTTTCTCGTGTCCTTGTTTGGTGGGGGTGGGGGAACCCCGGGGAACAGACCGGACAGGGGCGGCGGCCGACACCATCCTGGTCAGGTACCCGGCGGCGCTCGCCACCACCACCCGGGGGCGGGCGGTAGCCGGTTCCCGGGCGGGGCCAACCCCCACATGATGCCGCCCTCACAACCGCACTCCAGTCTGCGGGGCGGCGGGGCTCTCACCTATATGCTGCCCATGTATACAATGGGTATAGTCCTCTACGTTATATACATATTCTACAAGTCTTACGCGAAGAAAGACGATCCAGCGAATAAACCAAAAGCTTCAGAGAAACAGATGTCGACTTTTAAAGAATTTCAAAAGGCTAAAGAGGAATGTAGAAGACGCATAAACGAGGAGCGAACAAAACAGAACATATCGCACAGCCAACTGGATGAACTGCAACGAAGATTACTCGAAGCGGAGTCAGCTATGGAGCGGGCTCTGCAATCCATGGGCGTTATGGACAGCGCGTTAGACGAAGCAACCGCCCCTATGTTCAACGAGACAAAGGAGGACGGCGACGAGGACGATGATGATGTTAGTGAGATTGTGAGACTGCGTAAAGAGCTTGCGTTGGCTCGCTCCGTAATGGCCGACAAGCTACAGCAGGAGAACGATTTGAAAGAATCCAAAGCGGTCATATCTGAAGAAGCAGTAGCCACTGATGACGTGTTAGAAGAAACGGTTGATAGTCCAGTTACTGGCCCATCTGATACCCCTATCGATACCTTAGACAATGAAGGTAAAGAGTTACAACCTGATGGAGATGGCGGTTCTTCTAAGACAGACGATTTATCGCCGTTTGAGAATGTGGACGGGAGCAACCTTGGGTCCAATGATGATGGCGGGGATGCGAGTGCAGAAGACATTGATACTGATACCGTCCAAGTTACAAAAGAACCCCTGATTAATGATGACCACAAACTATCGGATATCGAGCAGTAGAACTTTCATTGACTGGTTATTTATAGAGTTACACTGCTCACACTGAACTGACCAAACAAATAACATCTCATTATTTACTATTTCGTTATTTTTTGTCTTTCGCTTTCATTTTGCGTTATTTATTTAGCGTTGTTTGCTCATTTGTTTCGTTTATTACTCTTTATTGTTTATATGTTTTCGTGCAATTGTGTATATAGTGTCTGGTCTGTTAGTTCAGTATATTGGTCTGCGACTGTAAGTAGAAAGTATTGTGCAAGGACAATCTACCCTCCATCGAATATTTAGAGCCAATATAAACGCATAGTACGCCATTTCTCAATGATTTTTCGTCTCGGCTCAATCTTCCACAGAAGTATTTTAGCAAATTCATAATGATAAGAGGTACTATTTTTTACCAAAATTTCAACTTAGTATTTACATCAATTCACAATCACGGACACAAAAAGGCAAATATCTTCGGAATATGTTGAAGGTTTTTTTAAACTAATTTTTTACTTCCTCGGACCCTAAATGCTTGAAACACAACTATTTTTTAGTTAATTGTTATTTTTCCTCTATAATGGCTATTTACACCAATACAGGTTTAATTTTAATTGCCTTTTATATTATTAAACATTGATTGCATTATACAATTATACATATCTATCACGATTATTCATCGCATTTGGTGTTGGATTTGATATTTTACGTCTATATTAATTTGCCACTGCAGCTTCACTTGAATACAGTATGTGTTATTACTTAGATTTGGTTCGGTTATTCGTTCTCATTCTACCGTTATAACTGTTACGATAAGATGCTCAACGCATTGTACAACCAATGTGGCTCAGAATTGTGTTATTTTTTTTAAATTGCGGTGGACGTTGTTCTTGCACCAATACGACGCCTTACAAACTTATTACTATGAAATTAAATAATGGGCTATTCTGATGATTTTACTGCTTTCAATACTAATGGAATTGTTTTACGTTAATATAGGAAAATGGTTTGATTCAGTTCATTTGTCTTTAATGCGACAAAGATTCAGTGGGGCACTGCTGCAGAGGCGTAGCGAGCCCTTCTGGCGCCCGGGGGAATGAAACTGAGATAGCTGATCTCATTCGAGTGTATTGCGTCCGGACAGGGGGGGGGGGGGGGGGGGGGGGAACGACGCAAAACCCGCCTTGGCGAATTCATGTCCCGCCTCAATGTTAAATTCTCAATTTAGGGAAAGGAGCAGGTTACAGTACAGTGGCACGTTATTTTAACCAAAACAATAAACTAAACACAATAGAACAGGTTACAGTTTTATTTTTGAGAATAATCAGCTGTTATTTGCGTCGAATTTCCCCTGGACACAAATATCTTGATTGTGATAAATGATTTATTCAAATGTCATTTTTTTATTTCAATATTTAGTGAGTACATAATTATTTTACTTTATCAATTTTATTATTCGTGGTATAATTTTAGTTAAATATTCTATGAAAAGATAAATATTATTCCATAAACCTAATTAAAATAGTTTAGTATATACCTTTAAGCATTACAATTCGCGACTTTTTGTTAAAATATTAAAATACTTCATTATTACTATTTTAAGAAACAATAATATACACCGAAGATTGAACCAAGATTGTTATTTAAATAATGGATAGGGAAACTTAAGTAATTAAACTAAAATCTTATGATATTGATTAAATTTGAGATCCAATATCAATGCAATAAACGTTAATTACCAAATATGAAGAAAACCACTGTTCAGCTCAATAGTGCCAAGTATTCATTAACCATGGTGGTATTAACAATAAACAATGTGTGTACAGACGACATACTATTAAAACTAACTAGTTAATTAGGAAATGTTTATAGTACGGAAGGGAGTCCGGAAACATTCGGAAATTTTCTAATTTTCGGGACTTGTAATTAATTATTATTGATCGACGAAAACTAACTGATACCGGTACGTAAACCAGTCTCTCAGTGATCAAACACAATAGTGGAGTATTTCACAGGTAACCAAAATGTAATTATATTTATTCATGAATTACATAGAAAACAAATATAATGTAGACTCTACGATTATTCATATTTCGCAACAGTAATAGTGAGTAATGTTCTAGAATTACCTTACTTTGATTACGTTAATGCCCCAGTGGGGGGCCAATGGATTATTTTTATTCATAAATAGTTACTTTTCGCAAGAATATACCCCAAAATCGGGAGAAAGATATCCCAGAGTAACCCATAGGATTTCATTGATTTTACTTTTTCCACGGTGAAAAAAGAAAAGTAAAATATTTTTAGTGGAATTTCTTAAATATTATTAAATGTGCTGAAAGAGCATCGGAGTAGAATCCATTCACACACTCAAAAGTTATTGCAACTTTAGTGTCTGCAAGGCGAACTCCAAAACGAAACTAAATGTCCAATATTGGTTTAAGTTGTTAAGCGGCTCTTTAGTAACGTAGTAATTATTGGAGAACACTAAATTATTTAACATTGGGTAAAGCAGCATCAGGAGTTGAAGAGTACAGTAATTTGAATCACAGTAACTATGGAAGCAATATAGTAAAATACCGCAAATTAATTTATTTTGTAACAATATAATATGTCTTTGTATATTTTATTAAAGAATATTAAGCCACAACAAAGTACTAATTTAAGAATAAAATTACGTATTACATGGGAAAAAAACGTATAACCTTTTTATCAATATTATCTCGACTCTATAATACCTCAAGAATAGTGAAAAGGTTACATTTTTTCCCCAAAGCAATAAAAATATTTTTTTCATATATATAATACCAAAATGTATAAAAGATTTATCTGTAAACATTAAAATATCCAAAGATCAAATACAATGGATTCGTACTATAATTTTACACCGCCAGACTAACACATATATAAATATAGGGGTGGGCTATAAGTGAGCTTGAATTTTATTGAGTAAATATTATAATGTGATTGTTTTCAGTCTGCTCCTAATGAGTATTGGACAAAAGCTGCTGCCCGACCTGCTCAACTGATCAACTAAATATGCTTTTATAATATTTTGGCCTAAAATTTCTAAAAATCAACCTTGAAATGAGATAGGAACACGGACGTATAACCCTCGCTATTTTATAGCCCACCCCTATTAAATGAAGTAAATAACAACCAGTACGTGTGGAGTCAATCACTGTGGGTGTAATTCTAGAAACCGGTACACATTATAACGTCACCATAAAACCAAAACAACAAGCGAAATTAAAGTTAGTTTCGTGATACTTGGCCACCTATTATGTTATTACAGTGGATTGATTGCTGTGTGGAATGAGTTGTATTGCCTCAAGTAGGTTTTCGATATGGTATTTGTTGTCTTTTTAAGTCGAAGAGCTCTACATTTTGTCCTTATGGTGAAAATTTTATATAAATGACGGTTAATACGTTTGTAGTTCTGCTATTTTGGTCTCGGCATCTACCTACACATTCCACTGCAGTGACATGGTCTAACATACACAATACCGACAAATTATATCACACAGATATTGTTATCATATAATAATTAATATCACAATAATAATATAATTCCTAGGGAGGACATTAATCACACTATATAGGACGGGACACATTGTCCCACCATCCCAATACTCTACTATAATCAGTTAATAACATAAAGTACAGTTATAAAATAAAGCAGTTTCAACGGGGGAAAAAATGTAATAGTCTGATAATCAGGCAACCTACTTCAATAGATTGGTCTAGTGTAGGTAGCCAATAGTTCTAGGGGCGTATCAATAGTCAGTTAAAGAGAGTTTTACAAAAAAACAGTGTCTATAATATATTGTAATTACCCAGACGATACATAACTGTGGTGGATTTATCGCACCGGTTGCTTAGCGGTAGGTTCCAACACCGTCGTGGATTATGGTGATGTGGTTACCGAGGTAGTCCATTGTGATAAAGGATTTATTGCATTGGGAGCAGGTGAAGGTGACCCCGTGGTGGATGTTGTCGATGTGTCGTTGGAGATCCTCTTCCAACGCGAACCGTTTGCAACAAGAAACGCAGATAAACGGACCGGCGAACCCCGTAGACGCCACGGCGGGGTACTCCTCCTCCTCCTCATCCTCGTCGTATACCTCGGAACCCCTCGGCAGTCTCACGACGCGTCCGTTCTCCTTACTCGTGATGATCTCCGCCCCGTGGGCGTTCCGCATGTGACGGTTGAGCGTCGCTCGAGTCGAATAGTCCTGGTCGCATCAACGCATTGTACAACCAATGTGGCTCAGAATTGTGTTATTTTTTTTAAATTGCGGTGGACGTTGTTCTTGCACCAATACGACGCCTTACAAACTTATTACTATGAAATTAAATAATGGGCTATTCTGATGATTTTACTGCTTTCAATACTAATGGAATTGTTTTACGTTAATATAGGAAAATGGTTTGATTCAGTTCATTTGTCTTTAATGCGACAAAGATTCAGTGGGGCACTGCTGCAGAGGCGTAGCGAGCCCTTCTGGCGCCCGGGGGGGAATGAAACTGAGATAGCTGATCTCATTCGAGTGTATTTATTGCGTCCGAGACAGGGGGGAAACTGGACGCAAAACCCGCCTTGGCGAATTCATGTCCCGTCTCAATGTTAAATTCTCAATTTAGGGAAAGGGGCAGGTTACAGTGGCACGTTATTTTAACCAAAACAATAAACTAAACACAATAAACAGGTTACAGTTTTATTTTTGAGAGTAATCAGCTGTTATTTGCGTCGAATTTCCCCTGGACACAAATAACTTGATTGTGATAAATGATTTATTCAAATGTCATTTTTTTATTTCTATATTTAGTGAGTACATAATTATTTTACTTTATCAATTTTAATATTCGTGGTATAATTTTAGTTAAATATTCTATGAAAAGATAAATATTATTCCATAAACCTAATTAAAATAGTTTAGTATATACCTTTAAGCATTACAATTCGCGACTTTTTGTTAAAATATTAAAATACTTCATTATTACTATTTTCAGAAACAATAACATACACCGGAGATTGAACCAAGATTGTTATTTAAATAATGGATAGGAAGACTTAAGTAATTAAACCAAAATCTTATGATATTGATTAAATTTGAGATCCAATATCAATGCAATAAACGTTAATTACTAAATATGAAGAAAACCACTGCTAAGCTCAATAGTGCCAAGTATTAATTAACCGTGGTGGTATTAACAATAAACAATGTGTGTACAGACGACATACTATTAAAACTAACTAGTTAATTAGGAAATGTTTATAGTTGGGAAGGGAGTCCGGAAACATTCGGAAATTTACTAATTTTCGGGACTTGTAATTAATTCTTATTGATCGACGAAAAATAATTGATACGTAAACCAGTCTCTCAGTGATCAAACACAATAATGGAGTAATTCACAGGTAACCAAAATGTAATTATATTTATTCATGAATTACATCGAAAACAAATATAATGTAAACTCTACGATTATTCATATTTCGCAATAGTAATAGTGAGTAATGTTCTAGAATTGCCTTACTTTGATTATGTTAATACCCCAGTGGGGGGCCAATGTATTATTTTTATTCATAAATAGTTACTTTTCGCACGAATATACCCCAAAATCGGGAGAAAGATACCCCAGAGTAACCCACAGGATTTCATTGATTTTACCTTTTCCACGGTGAAAAAGGAAAAGTAAAATATTGTTAGTGGAATTTCTTAAATATTATTAAATGTGCTGAAAGAGCATCGGAGTAGAATCCATTCAAACACTGAAAAGATATTGCAACTTTAGTGTCTGCAATGCGAACTCCAAAACGAAACTAAATATCCAATATTGGTTTAAGTTGTTAAGCGGCTCTCTAGTTACGTATTAATTATTCGAGAACACTAATTTATTTAACATTCAGTAAAGCAGCATCAGGAGTTGGAGAGTACAATAATTTGATTCGCAGTAACTTTGGAAGCAATATAGTAAAATACCGCAAATTAATTTATTTTGTAACAATATAATATTTCTTTGTGTATTTTATTAAAGAATATTAAGCCACAACAAAGTACTAATTTAAGAATAAAATTACGTATTACATGGGAAAAAAACGTAGAACCTTTTTATCAATATTATCTCGACTCTATAATACCTCAAGAATAGTGAAAAGGTTACATTTTTTCCCCAAAGCAATAACAATGTTTTTTTCATATATATAATACCAAAATGTATAAAAGATTTATCTGTAAACATTAAAATATCCAAAGATCAAATACAATGGATTCATACTGTAATTTTACACCGCCAGACTAACACATATAAATATAGGGGTGGGCTATAAGTGAGCTTTTATTTTATTGAGTAAATATTATAATGTGATTGTTTTCAGTCTGCTCCTAATGAGTATTGGACAAAAGCTGCTGCCCGACCTGCTCAACTGATCAACTAAATAATATTATGCTTTTATAATTTTTTGGCCTAAAATTTCTAAAAATCAACCTTGAAATGAGATAGGAACACGGACGTATAACCCTCGCTATTTTATAGCCCACCCCGAATAAATGAAGTAAATAACAACCAGTACGTGTGGAGTCAATCACTGTGGGTGTAATTCTAGAAACCGGTACACATTATAACGTCACCATAAAACCAAAACAACAAGCGAAATTAAAGTTAGTTTCGTGATACTTGGCCACCTATTATGTTATTACAGTGGATTGAGTGCTGTGTGGAATGACTTGTATTGCCTCAAGTAGGTTTTCGATATGGTATTTGTTGTCCTTTTAAGTCGAAGAGCTCTATACATTTTGTCATTATGGTGAAAATTGTATACAAATGACGGTTAATACGTTTGTAGTTCTGGTATTTTGGTCTCGGCATCTACCTACACATTCCACTGCAGTGACATGGTCTAACATACACAATACCGACAATTTATATCACACAGAACAGATATTGTTATCATATAATAATTAATATCACAATAATAATATAATTCATAGGGAGGACATTAATCACACTATATAGGACGGGACACATTGTCCCACCATCCCAATACTCTACTATAATCAGTTAATAACATAAAGTACAGTTATAAAATAAAGCAGTTTCAACGGGGGAAAAAATGTAATAGTCTGATAATGAGGCAACCTACTTCAATAGATTGGTTTAGTGTAGGTCGCCCATAGTTCTAGGGGCGTATCAATAGTCAGTTAAAGGGAGTTTTACAAAAAACAGTGTCTATAATATATTGTAATTACCCAAACGATACATAACTGTGGTGGATTTATCGCACCGGTTGCTTAGCGGTAGGTTCCAACACCGTCGTGGATTATGGTGATGTGGTTACCGAGGTAGTCCATTGTGATAAAGGATTTATTGCATTGGGAGCAGGTGAAGGTGACCCCGTGGTGGATGTTGTCGATGTGTCGTTGGAGATCCTCTTCCAACGCGAACCGTTTGCAACAAGAAACGCAGATAAACGGACCGGCGAACCCCGTAGACGCCACGGCGGGGTACTCCTCCTCCTCCTCATCCTCGTCGTATACCTCGGAACCCCTCGGCAGTCTCACGACGCGTCCGTTCTCCTTACTCGTGATGATCTCCGCCCCGTGGGCGTTCCGCATGTGACGGTTGAGCGTCGCTCGAGTCGAATAGTCCTGGTCGCATTCCGTGCAGCCGAACCGCTCCCGATTGGGGTCGTTCACCTTGCCGCGGACAGGAACCCGTCTGGGCGGCGGGGATGCGTCGTTCGGTATGAACGGCAGGTTCACATCGCCTTTTGTCTTAACCCGGTTGAAATCGGTAGCTTGGGCGTCGTGAACCTTCTTCACGTGATTGTTCAACTGCCACTTCGTCGAGATAATCAGATCGCAATACTCGCATTTGAATCGGAGACCCAAATGGAAAGCCTCGACGTGGTAGCGGAATCCCATTCGCGTCTTAAACCCTTCGTGGTCGCAGAATTGACAGCAGAACCTGATCTCGCCGTCGTCGTCCGTTACGGCCCTCAGGAACATCCGTCGGAGGTTCCGCGTTGGTTCCCCCGCGCTGGTGAACCGCTGGTCGCCTTCCACCGGGGACCACTCCCGCACGGTTCCCAACTGCTCCCGATGGGCGTAATTAAACTCATCCATGGGGTCGTCCTCCTCGTAATACTCCTCCTCTTCGTCTTCTTCATCCTCGTAATCGTCCTCGTCGTTTTCGACCGGTTGGGTACCGCCGTGAACCACAGTTATGTGGTGTTTCAACACACTCTCCGAGTTGTAGTACCTGCCGCAGGGTTTGCAAGAAAACCTCTTAGCTCTGTGTTTGGTTGATCCGGAAACAGGCTTAAACCTTCCCTGTTTATTAGTACGCAATCGTTGAATTATTTCGTCACCTTTCCGACCTTTATGGAAGGTCTGTACGTGAAGAATAAACTCCCGCCTGATTTTGAACCATTTACCACACTCATCGCATGTATGGCCGCCTCCTATTTGAGGCTCGATGCCGTGGTGCCTTCTCACATGGATATTTCGATCCTGTCTCGTCGAATAGGATTTATCGCATTTATAGCAATCGTATCGGACGTTGTCGTGTATCGTATTTATGTGTTGTTTCACACCCGAGCGGGTATGAAACCGTCTGATACACGTCCTATACGGGCAACGGAACCTCAGCGGTTTAACTCCATTTCTCGAAGTCTGCTGGAAATTAGCCGCATGAAATCTGCTCGTCGATTGATCGATGTTCTCCTCTGACACGTTGTCAGCGGCTTCCTGAAGTGATTCGTGGATAAGTTCGTCTGGGATTACTTCTTCTTCCGCCATTCCCAATTGCGTTGGAGACTCCGCCTGGTATTCATCAAATATTGGGTTGGGAACAATAACATCAACAGCGTGTTCATCCGCTACGTGCTTCTGAAACTCGTCTCTGCCAAGAACCGTGTTGTCGCATATCGGACAGTGGTAATGGTAAGATTTTAACTTTTTGAGCTCGTGATGCGAAATGATTTTGCATGGATAACAGTGAACATTATTCACAATTAATTCTCCACTAGCATGCATTGACTCAAAGTGCTTGTGACAATGCCAGCTGTTGGAGAGGACTTCATAGCAGTAGTTGCAGTGCTTGTGTGTCGATTCCACATCACAAGGAAGATCGTTACCAGTCCTGTTTTCGCAGTCTGTGAAGTGTTCAGAAACGTCCGCCATTGTGGGATTTGGTTAGGCCTTCTTCAGTACCGTATTTAGGTTATTCAGGCAATTTCGAATTTAGCTAGAAGTAATCTATCACCGCTGCTAATTACAGCATTAGACTATACGGTACAGACTGTTGGCCCTGCTGGTCCTGGTAGACAGATTGATGCTATGTTTTTTTATGGTTTAGGTAGGGAATATCAGTATATCACGGCACGACTGGAAGAGCTGAATAGCCTACCGGTACTGTCTACATACATACTGACATGAACGTGTTTATTGGCGCCAAATGCAGAAATGATAGATAAAATACAAATATATGTTACATACAACAAGAACAACACTAAAAATGTACAACAGTTTAAAATGCCAGTCACAAAATATAAAATTGTACGATATTTACACATTTACACAACAAGAATTACACATTAAACTATAAAGATAGTGCAATCTATGTACTATTTGGCAGCCGAGGATAGCCACAAGAGACTGAGTCTCATTTTCACGTGGATCCTCTCACTAAAAGTAATAAGGTAGTCATTGGTAAAAATGCATTTAAAATAGCGTTGGTTAAATATTGTTTAATTGATAAAAATTGATTAAGTTAAAATTAGTACAACAAAATGGTTCGTGATAATGATCGGACACATGGTTCTAAAAAGTTAATGATATGTCTCAGAGGTTAAAAGTTAAATGTAAATGTTTGGACACAAATTAAAGATATTCATTGTGATTAACGGTAGTTTGGAAGTTTGAATTGGTAATTTAAAAAAATAAATAAAATTAAGAAAGTCGCTCGATAATTAATTACTTCAGTCGGACTAGGTTACTAGGTTAGGGTTACATAATTATAATTAGGGTTGATAAATTAATAAAATTTAGTTATTAAATAAAAACAATTAGTACTAAATGATAGTTACTGCCGATTAAAATAGTATATCTAATGGACTCAATTAGGTGTAGGCCTATAAAGAAACTTCCTCGGCAAGTATTTTGTCTAAATAATGATCTTTTAATTTATGTTTGAATGTTTAAAAATTAACAGATCTTGTAATCGCGGCTGGGATCTCGTTCCATAGTGTTGGGCCCATATGAGAATGCGAGTTGTCCGAGTTGCGTGTTCTTGTTCGGAATTACAGCCTGCCGGTGGGCGCGACGTACATTCGTTGTCCCGCTCTCCCCCGAGAAGTTGATGAGGTCACGCAAGTATGACGGCCCATCGCCATTGCAAATTTTGTACATGTGCGATAGCGATAGTACAACGGACTCACCTCGTTCTTTTAGTGGAAGCCAGTTCAATGTAGCAAATTCAGCTGCACCGATATGAGTCCGTGGACCAAAACCGAGGCAGCAACGAACGCATTTACGTTGGAGGGACTCGAGCTGGAGGTTCATCATGCTGGAGGGACATACTGACATATGCCAAGCCAAGCTGCAACCCGAAACCAAACCAAGACCACTGAACCATACAGTCTGACTCTGACAGTCAGACAGTTGCTGTGCTACCGGGTATCAGATCATTATACCACTATCTGAATATTGGTTGCTGTTGGTTGTTAGCACAATATTCTGATATTTGTATTTTAGAAAATGAAACCACTCATTCCATTCAATCATTCACTCATACCCAGACTGCCAGATAACACCAATACAGCAATAATAAATTGTAAAGATATAATAACTATAACTAGCCATCCTGTGTCCTGCCATCTGGCCATATGTCATAGTACCGGTATGGTATAATGATTTATTTGATTGTTTTGGTTATAAAGCAGTAGAGCGACTATTGACTGTCTGCCCATGTGGCTACAGGACTAGGCCTACTGTCTGTCAGTCTGTGTCTGACCAGTGACCAAATGGTTTCCCTCAATTGGTAAAGTGATCGTTTATTGTTTTGGTTAGAAAAGCCCGCCTCTGTAACCTAACCTGCTCCTTTCCCTATAAAAGGGCAATTTTGAAAAAAAATCACAAAGTCAGCAAATGGTGTGCACCAAATTAATTATCAAAGTTTAATAATGAGTTGATTGAAAGGTTTTTCAATTGTTCACACCAATATAGCCTAAAACCACGATTCAGCAGATTTTCCGTGCTCGCTACACTCCGATTTAATTCATAATCACATCTGTCCGTCTGTAGGTAAAAAACAGTCGCTTGACCTACCAAAAATGTTAAAATTTTCATGCTCGCTACGCTCGCAATTTCATTTTAATCACATCTGTATTTGAAAACTTTCGGCTGACCTACTATCTGAATATTACAGTATTACTGCTGTACTGTATTAATCTTAACATTTCTGCAAAATTTTCTTGCTCGCTATGCTCGCCTGCTCGCATTTCCATGTTAAAATACTGTGTCGGAGTAGGTCTAGGTACTGCAGTATAAACTGGCAGACTGGTAAATGATTACAATAATTGCAAAATTTCATGGTCAACCTGCAGACCTGTCAATCGTCAATGGTTGGCGCGCATTGAATGTCATGCAGTCATGGCTGGCAGGCTGGCGCGGTTTTCGTTTAACCAGAACCCGTGTGGCGCGCTTTTTGTCAATATTCCATAGGCCTATAGGAACACTACTGCCTACCGCTCAGCCGCTGTACCGCGCAACAGGCAACACTGAAAATAAAACGTGCACACAAGACAGCAAGACACAAAGTAGGCCTAAGCCTAACTCACACAAAATAAATATATGTCAGTATGTAGGTCAGTAGACATGAGGTAGGCTTACCTTAGGCCTACTGCCTTACCCCCTAACTGCAAACTGCAGAACTACCAGACTAGCTGACTAGACTGCCTTACCTGCTTACAGCCTTACTGCAGTACTGCCTTACCCATGCCCGCATCGCGATCGTATAGGGCCTACCGGCTGACAGGCTGACCGGTACCATACAGCCATACACAGGCTGCAGGCTGACAGGTTCAACCGTCTGTGGTTTAATTTTTAAAATACCGGTAGCAGGGTAGGGATTACTGAATTAACAGCAAACAGTCTGACAGTGCTTTTAATACTGTAATACAATAATACCGGTACTGCAGTACTGTAAGAGGTAAATCTTTTCGAACTATGCGTAGGCCTACGCGTAGGTATAGAACCATTTTTTAAGTTGGTAAACTATGTACTTTATTTTAAATCATTTATAAAATATGCTACGTAGGCCTAGTTTTAATCTGATTATGTATCGTCATCATAATTTTTTCAATATTCAAAATCAAATTGGGTTATTGTTGTACTTATTTACACCCGACATACCACCCTTTTGCTCACAGATCGTTGTAATATAAGGCATCAATATAACCCCAGCCAGTGAGTTCGTCGCCTTCCCCCATCCCTTCTCTTGTTGTAACTTATTATTGTATCCCTACACATTGGCTAATAATGTAACCGATCTCCAAATAAGTTTCAATTTTCTACAGTACAGTATCTTGTTATTGTAAATTTTGGAATCTAACTGTTAACATTGTCAAGAGTAAAGTTGTGTGTTTCAGAAAAGCCGGCCCTCTATACCTGATAGTTGCAGATGGAAACTGAACAGGATAGCAGGTATTGTTATTTAGGTGTTGAATTCTCCTGTTCGGGAAGTTTTACAGTTGCACAAAGCGACTGGCTAATAAGGCCGAGAAAACATACTTCTCCTTATTAAGGTACTTCTCGAAATTTCCAAACATCAGCTTTGATCTGGCCCTGAAACTATTCAATTCGATGTAAAGCCAATTTTGATGTATTGTTGCTAAATATGGGATTTTGCCGTTGCTCAGGATAGCCAAATGGATGCATTTGAAATTGTTTAAAAACTTCATTGGTGTCCGTAAATCAACTGCTTCGTTTTTCCGGGTTACTAGCTTAAGCTTCTGTACCTTCTTTCCATCCCACAAGTTTACCCTCCTGTAATAATCCAAAACTAATTTTGTTTATGATGTCTGTGTTTATTCCTATTATTCTTCATTTTAAGTTTAATATATACTGTACAGTATCTTTATTATTTATAAAATTTTTAGAACTTCCTGGGGCTATCCCGTTGAGATTAATGAATACTGTGATGAATAAATAATTGTTGATTGTAATTTTTACGGTGCGGTACAGTATAAACTAATGTAAACTAATAGCCTTAACTGGCTGATGTTTCTTTTCGAATAAATTATATTAATTATTGTACAAGCAGCGGCCCTGCACTTTTACAAATTTAAGTATGTGAGGCAAAGTAAAAAATTACAAACCGAAACTATAAAACCAAAATGTAACTAAAATTAAGGTATTTTAAATTTATTGTAAATAATTAGTAAAATAAATGAATGACAAACTTTTGGACACTTTTGGTTTACACTTTTTAATATATACTGTATATGGATATTTTATTTAGAAACTGAAATAGTCAATTATTTAATTAAAAATATTTTAATTATTAAATAAAATAATTAAAGTAGTAAAATATATTAGCCGCAAAGATATACACATAATTATAAGGAATACAATCTTGCCATCCGAGAGCTGGCAATAATGGGCGGATCCATTGCTATCAATGTTGTTGTAATAATATACGCGCCTATGCAGGGCTAATAACGAAAAACGCAAACATTGGGCATCGAAACATTGGGCAAAGTACCTTCTTTACAATAATACAATTATTATTGTTGTAATAAATTACGCGCTTTATGCAGGGCAGCCTAATAACGACAAGAGAAACATTGGGCGAAGTACACAACACAACAGTAGTATACAGTACATATATTGTATGTTAAAAACACACTGTTTGTAAGAAATGAATCTTCTCCTACAATTCTGAACAAACTAAAGCAAAATTTTGCAGAAAGCATGTCCAATAAATGCTCCCTATGGTGTGTCAACATAATTTTGATTGAGTAAATTCTACGATTATGATCGGACATTCTAGGCAACCAACAGCTCCATAGTAACCAAAACCTTCCATACAAACTAGGTCCGATAATGAACCTATCATCAAAGTTTCATCCAATTCCATCAACATTAAGTGCAAGAAGTTGTGTGTACAAACAAACGCGTTCGTGGGGCCTTCGCGCAGCACGAGGCTCAGTTATGAGATAAAGATTAAAATTTAGCGATTCGGTATCTAAGAAATTTAACCAAACACCAGTAAATCAAAGAGAGGGAAAAGCCCCCCCCCCCCCCCCCGCTCTTAACCTCCCTCTCAATCTGCACAACCCCAACCCAAAGGCGCACAGGGTGCTGGTCACCTCGCCGCAAGTCATCTCGCCGCAGATAATGTGCGGCGAGGTATCTCACTGTAAATGCCATTTCGCCGCAAATTATCGGACACCTCGCCGCAAGTCAGTATTAATCATTTATTTCTATATTTACATGGAAGCCTATACTAAGTCTAGTTATGGCATTGGACATTATTATAAGAAGAAATAAAATAATACGGTAAGGTTTGTTGTTCTATTATAATTACTGAATTATATTACATGTTAATATAGATATATACAGTAAGAGTATTTGAGTAACGTATTAGATTATAGTAAAATACGATCATAGAGATTCATAGAGGAATATGAATGACATAATGAGTATTCTGACATAGAGGTCAGATCAGAATACGGTCATTGAAGTTGTTTCCATGTCATTGATTACGGTACTTTGCAGCGTTACGAGTAATTCACCAGAACGCTGTTAAGTTGACATAATGTAACAATAACTATTTACGTACATGTACAATGTACTAAGTACGGAAACGGAAGTAAGGCAACATAATGTAATAAGGTTAATACAGTAATACTGTATGTTTATGTTAAATCTTAATTACAAATGTAATGTTCTTAGTGGATTGATATACTTTATTTGTTGTCAGTCACTTTTTTTGTTAAGAGCTAAATTGTGGTCGAATTACATTTCAAATTAATTTCCATGACATTAATAATAATCAATAATATTGCAAATAAAATTTTATTTTTTTTAATTTCTTATATTACCTACTGTATTTTATTTATTTGTGAGGAATTAATATCGCACTACCAAATCGCCAGGACAAATTTAAGAAATTCCAACAAATAATTATTTATTACATTGGAAAAAATAAGAATTCTACGTAAGACACTATTCTCGAGGCATTTTTAATACGTTACTCAAATACTCGTATTGTACTGTATCTATAATAATACAGTAATTATAATAGAACAACAAACCTTACCGTATTATTTTATTTCTTCTTATAATAATGGACAATGTCATAACTAGGCTTCCCTGTAAATATAGAAATAAATGATTAATATTGACTTGCGGCGATTGCGACAGGATTGATGGAAGGCAGAGGTATTAACATAAAATTTGTGTTTTAAAAGTTATAAGTTATATTTATATTTAATATAACACATAATGCCACTGGAAGCGATTCACAAATATACAAACAACACAAATTTCTAGCAAAAATAATTAAAGATCGCATATTATTTAATTTACTGTACTTAACCAACAAAGAAATCAATACACTCATGTTATTGGTGACATGTTAAACTCATGAAGAAATATATTAAATATTTTAGGCGTGGAGGCGACCCAGAGGCGTACAGAGATTCTTGCGCCCTGTGACAAGCTGATTCTACACCCCACTCTCCGCCCCCACAAATTCATAAAATTCCGATTTTATTACCGATTTTAAAATATTATTACATTTAAAAAAATGTTGTTTATACTACTGTAAGATTACAAGTAATACATTCCTATTTTTTTATCTGCAAATATATTTATTACATCGTCCCAATCAATCAAATCAAACTTCGTGTTCTCTAACTGTATACTTAATAAAGCCAAACAACTTTTAAACGATCTTTAAATATAGTAAATAATAGCATTGTTGTTGCAAGTCCTAGGTGATTTAATAATAAAATGGTTTGTAAGTGGTTTATTCCGTTAATAATAAAATAATAAATTTTTATTATTAAATTATTTTCTAATGTATTTATTAGGGGCCTATATATTTTTTCATTATTTTTTATATATTATTTATGATATTGCCACTCCTCATAAACCGAATTTTCTAATTTGGCGCCCTTCATAAATCGGCGCCCTGTGACAATCCCCCCCCCCCCCCCCCCCCTCGGTACGCCTCTGAGGCGACCCAATTTGTAAGAAATATAAAACGTACCTTATGCCGATAGTATTAATACTGAGATATTAATTTATCATGTAAACACCTCAACGAGATTATTTAGCTAATATATTCTAAAGAATCATGATTAAGTACTCTGCCAATCACTTTGTACGCTAAACACAATAACCAAGCTGGCTTATTAGTCTGGCTCATTACAATGCTGCCTTCGAGTAGATGTGAGGTGTGGTTGGATTGGTTCCCCTTCCAAGCTAGGCTAGGTATGCTAGGCATGCTTGTTATTGCAAGTATGCCAAAGAAGGAGGGAGACGAGGCATTTGAATAAGTTAATTACGTTTAGATCAATTAAAAACACATTTCTTAAAGCAAATCTCTTGAACTAAATAAAAACTATAATTTAATGGGGTATGGGGAATACAGTTATATAATTGTTAATTATAATTATTTAAAACTTATACTAGAAAATAATTAATATCTTTTAAGCGGCAGGCAGGTTGAAAATTTTAATTAATTAAAAAAAAATTAATTAACTAATTAACTGCTATTATCTTAGCTTCTCAAAGGCCACACGGAAATTAAATTTGGAAAATTTCTTAACTTTTGCCTTACTACATGTGTAACAAGTTTGGATAGATTTCATTAACATTTGGCGGAGTTATATTAACGTTTACAATTGCACGCAACAGAACGGCAGACACACCGATTGAGTTAGTGGTACCCGTATGCCAAGCTCGCTTACTTCCGTGGCTCGCCCCACATACCAACAAAACAAACACGCGTGAGAAATAAGGATATCCATGATGGATCCGTCCAATTATTAACAACACATTTACAATACTAAATACTACTGTGTAATACGCCCATAACGTAAGCCACTTATAAGCCACGCCAAATACACGAACGAACGAGCGGAGCGAGCGAGTGAAATATTGAAAAGAGGGACCGAAGTGAGACAACGGTACATTAGGTGATTTGATTTAAAATTAAATGGTTTGTAAGTGGTTTATTCCGTTTGTAATAAAATATTTTTCATTTTTATTATTTTTTTAATGTATTTTTTCATGAAGGGTGAGGGGGAGCTACCCCCCCCCCCCCCCCCCCACACACACACACTACCTTGATTGGCCACTGAGTCGTACTGCAGTTATTCTCCAAGCTTATATAGATTTATTGGTACTAATGGTAAGCCGGCCGTGCAAGGATTCCAAATATGTAAAAATATTTGAATTTGGTTGGGAAATAGCTGAGTTATGGGCATTCGAATGTTGCATGTATATTTGCTACCACTGCAGGCCATTTATTCTAATAACAATAATAGTAAATATTACACACTCCTAGCTTATACAAACTAGTTTAATATTTACAATAAATTTATAATAGAAAATACTCGTAAAGCTAGCAAGGTATGGCAAGGTGGTAAAGTTTCAATACTGCGCGGGGATGCCGTGACCGCGCAGACCTGCACCGTCCCCGAACCCCAAATATAAGGCCAAGGCCATTTATTCTATTTAATAAAATAAATTCCCCATGTTCTCGAATATTTTGTTTATGTATGGATATCCGTTTACTAGTATTATTATTATAGGCATTGTTGCCAAGCTACTTATGAGATAAACAAAATGCTCCAGAATATTGTGTATTTATTATATATAATAAATGAATGCAGCGGAATATACAACATACGACACTATGTACCTCGTGGCGCTGCTCTGCGAGCTACACTGCGCGGAGACCCCACGAACGTGTACGTATTTTCCTAGCGATTTACTATCAGTATTGCCTTGGTGCCTTATTACAATTCTACTGTAATACACCTAGGCTGTTGCATTGTACAGTTGTAATTGTGCCGGGAACTGGTAGACAAAAAGGTTGGTTGCTTCATTGAAGCTGAAGGAAATAATTTACTCTGTTTCCATTACAACAAATGGAGAATATCATTAATATTTATAATTTTTCAATTATTTTTATATATTATTAAATTTATATCATAATTACTTATTAATTTAACGAAACGAAAGATTTAACGAAACGAATGGAAACGGCTGCTTGGATTTGTAACCAGTAATAAAAATTAAAATTGTACCCCGAGGCACCATTCCGTAACCGGGTGCTCATATATATTTGTAACCGAACACCCTGATTTGTGACCGGGAACACATTTCGTAACCAGCTTCTCTGATTCGTAACTAACTGGGAACTGCAATTAGTAACCTCTCGCTCAGATTCGTAACGGATAACTCAGATACGAAACCAGAAACTAAGATTTGTAACCAGTGCTACTCAGACCAAGTACTCGGGTACCCAAGGCGAAGAGTTAATGTCATAGGAGATTGTAATGTACGGTGCATGACTGCATGGAGTCGTCCAGAATATATTATAATTGGGCAGAAGTTTGAAATGTCGTAGCGGAACCCTGACGTGGCCCATTACGTCGCAGTTTCGAGCCGATGCTACAACCGCTAACGGGAGAATCATTCTCCCTCTACACCTCAACGGATCAGGAGACACGACTCGGAGTCGGTGAGTGGATTATGGGGCAATCGCTTCGAGAAAATGTTTATCGAAGCGTCGATGAACACGTGTTGGTGATTAACACAATGCAGCGATGGCAATCGACGCTGCGAGGAGAAAGGGCAGAAAATATAAGGAGAGACTACGTGAGGTGTAACTGTCCACTTTCACACCCCCCCCCCCCCCCCCCCATATATTATCTGCTTTCGGCGGTATAGCCCCAGCCGCTCACCAGTTCAGTAAACGACTGGCAGGCAGTGAAGCTTGCTGATACACGACAGGTCCCTTATCCGGCGTGCGTACCTTGGGTCAGCCGTATGATAAGATCGGATTTTCTCCAGTATCAAGAAGTGTCACCCCCCCCCCCCCCCCCAAACCTCGATTCTATTGATAAACTAAGAAGATAAAACACTAAATTATAAAACAATAAATTATTCGCACACGATAAGCGCAAATATAGTCTGTATTATATGGGCACCAAAACAATGCAGAATGAACGTGGATATTGCATGCATAATATTTACAAAAGGTCATCAGAGAGAGTTTGTAGAGCTAAATAATGATAATTCAATGAGTTCATTACAAATTAATATTTGTTTAAAGTAAAAGATAGTATTAACATGTCCCGTCAATTCGCGTCGTCCAAAAAACAAAGTATTAAATATAATAATAATAAGTTTTATAACTGATAAAAGTTCCATGTAAGTAGCCAAAGAGTCTATTACAATGGAGCTGTGAACTTCCAAATAACATATGTACCACCTTGTAAACATCCCAGTATCTACTGCTCACTTCTTCATAAAAAAATTAGTCTTAAATTCTAAGTAATTTGGTGTCTGTAACTATTAGAGTCTCGGATTCATCGGGTGAGGAATCAGCAGAGTGACCCCTAACCTTACCGTTCTGTCCTCCACACGTATCAGTCTGTTCCCGACTACCAACCACTCGGGGCCCCTTACCTACGGGTCTCCCAGTCTGCCGACCTTCCCGGATCAACCGTCTCTCTAAACGAGTCTGTTTCCTGTTGCTCTGACTACGCGGGGGTCTCGCGGCTCTGTCCTCGGGCACGTCGCTGTTAGGGGAGTCCGAGGCGGTCTCGCTGGCCGCTAGTATCTGTACGATATAGTCGACAGAGGCGTCAACATCGTAACTAAAGTCCTCGAGTGTTTGTCGCACCAGTGGGAGGTCATGACAACCGGCGGCCCCCATTACGTAGAGTTCTAAACGGTTTGTATCTGAGGCCTCAGCCTGATCGCTGGATCCCCCGGGTTCGCTTACCGGTTCAGGAACCTCGGACGGTGTCGCAGGAGGAGTGGTCTCGATTTTACTGGTGAGTCGGATGTTTGTCGGGTTCTCAGACAGGTCTCCCAGCCGTCGCACCGACGCGTAGTGGTCCCCGTTGTGGTAGGAGATGTGGATCTGTCGAGCGGTGCGCTTCTCCGAGCCTCGGATCACGAGGACCGGCGCGGAGTGTTGGTGAATGACCACGACGGCCTGGTGGTTCCGCGCGAACGCGACAATGGCGTCGTTGCCCGCGTGGGTTCCCGCCTTCCGAAGGTGGTACATGTGCTGTTCGAAGGAGACGTCGTCCTCAACAAATGGCTCAAAATCCGCTCGGTTTTTAACCATAAAGTCGGTGATGTCCTTACGATGTCGCAAATGGTTTCTGCTATGCCCGTCCAGCTGGTCGCCCAAAGCCCGGAACAGACAGTTCCCGTCGCCCGGCATGTCTCGGACAGAGAGACCGAGCATAGCGAGTTGCGAGATGAACTCTGCGTAGTTTGCGAAGGATTGCGTGGTTGATCGAGGGAGTCCGTTTGTGGCGGGTTCGCTCGGAACAGCGGGATGGCAGTGTAGGTTGACTCCGTCCGAGGTCTGCAGACTTGTGGGTTGCGCTGTTGCTTCCGCTTCCACCGGGGCCGTTGCGTGGTCCTTGTTTGCTTCCTGCGATTGTTTCGATTCAGTTTGTTGAGGCGGTTGGTTTTTACGACGCGCCATCGCAACCGTCGTGTTATTGAATGAGATTTATTCTAGATAAAGTGTAATGTTAGATGAGAAGACTAAGATAATGTAGGCCTATACCGTAACTACCGGTAATCCAGTAACCAGGAAGGCCTAACCATGAACAGGTGAAAGTGATAGGCCTACCGGCTGACCGGTAGTCTGGTACAGTGGTAGCTGGGTAGTACGGATTGCAGTTTGGTTCGATTACGTACATACAGTCAGACCGTAGGCTGTGCACTGTGACGTACTGGACGTACCGGTACGTCGTATAGGATTAGGTAGGATGCAGGCGTAAGTAAAATGCGGTAGCGGTAGGTACAATTAGCGAAGTAGGTACATGCCAGGCCAGTACATACTGACATATGCTACGTAACGTACTGACGTACAGAACTGCATAGGCCTACTACTGCTGCAGTGCTGTACTGGTATAGACTGATACAGTGATAGACGTTTGCGAATAACATACAAGGAATATTAAAGCATTGTCTGATTGCAGGATTGTGGGAATAGTAGGGCGGCAACCATAATAAATAATAATATAAA